>CABHPP010110070.1:7295-33963 GCA_902168425.1 Peromyscus attwateri | reverse complement strand
CCAGCTCGGCTGGGGCGATGCTGGCGAGGTCCCGCGGGGGCTCCCCGAGGGTTCCCGGGGCGCCAGGGGCGGGGAGCGGGCTGCCGCGGCCACGTGACCGGTTTGTTTACAAACACTGGCGCGCGCTCCGAGTTCGGGGCTCGGGGACGACGGCGAGCTGATTGGCGATGGTGGGGACCCGCAGATGTGGGCGCTGCCGCTTCCCTTGTTTGGCGTGGTGCCCCCGCGGGTGGCACACGGTGACACCGGGCTGTGTGGTCTGTGTCTCCACCGAGACACTTGGGTCTGGGGCACACCGCCCTCAAAAGTCCCCAGAGTGCTTCGCCAGCCCCAGGCCGAGGGAACCGCAGCGAGTTCCTGCCTGGACGCTTCCCGGCGCCTCCCCAGCGGCCTTGCCAAGGGGTGGGCGCGAACTCTGCTGCCAGACCCGCTGCGGGGGCCTCTGCGGAGGGTCCCTCCCCGGAGCTGGCTCCTGTCTCTCCTCGCTTCAAGTTTCACCTACCTGGTTGCTGACTCCCTTCGGGTGATTTTCCTGAAACAGTGGGGGCATTACTCGCGTCTCGCGGCTGGCACTTAGGAGGGGGAGCACGCCTGTTCCTTTGGACCCCTTGTGCAAAGAACTGCCTGCCACCTCTGGCTTCACTTTTACCCACCGCTTTTTAAAAAGCTGAGTGGACATCCCTCGGTTTACCCAGCCTTCCGCAGCCCGACCTCTGGAAGTGGCAAATGGGTCTGCCCAGGAGCTCTACCGGGGTTTTTGTTTTTTGGCCTCCTGGTTGATTTATTTGTTGTTGCCACGTTGGAGTGTCTTTGAGCTACTGACTTGGAGAGTCTAGGGCTAACAAGGGCCCTCGCTACCAGTCTTTTGTCCTCTTCGTTGTAGCAAGGTGGGCTGTGTCCAGAGCACTGGGCAAGACTAGGGATGATTGCTTTTCTGTTCCTCATTTACAGAAACATTAGAGGCACAAGGGAATTACAGCAAATCTCATACTTGTAGCTTTGCGATAGTCTGGTTTGGGGGTTCACAGAGTCTGATCAGTAAGATGGGGCTCACACTTCACCTCCCTTTTGCCGCACACTGCCATAGGCTTTACCTGAATTCAGCCTACCAGTCTTCTGCTTTCTTAGCATTTAATGCGGATACAGTCTTACTTTCGAGGAAGTTTATAAATAATTTTCTAAATCCTGTAGTTTACAAAATAATGGCTTTATTATGACTTTTTTATGCATATGTATCATTGTGCCCGGTTCATAATCGACTATGACTCTCCGCCCCATTTTTGTCCTGAGCTGTGATATGAGTGGCTGTGAGTTCTTTACACTGATAACAAGGCCAGCCTGAGGAGAGCTGGGTAAACTTCCCTTTGGCACTATGATTTGCTCCCTATTTCATGACAGGGTCAAATGGGGTGGAGTGGGGGGCCTGGGCTCATGCCCTGCCTCAGTTGGACTCTGCCTTAGCAGTTTAGAATTCAGTAACACCTTTTCTTGGATCTCTTTGCCTGAATTGAGGTAGGGTGGAAAATGAGAAATAACATACATAAGAATACAGTTTTCCTAGCTAGGAGTAGTGGTGTATGACCAACCCCAGAACTCTTGAAGGTAGAGAGGCCAGCCTGGTCTGTATAAAGGGATTCCAGGCAGAGGTTGGGGAGAAGGCTCAATGGTTAAGAGCACGGGCTGCTCTTCCAGAGGACCTGGGTTCAATTCTCCCATCACCCACGTGGCAACTCACAACTGTCTATAACTCTGGTTCCAGGGGATCCAACATCCTCACACAGATGTACATGCAAGCAAAACACCAATACACTTGAAAATTAAATAAACCACACACACTCACACACACAAAGATACTTGTGTGGACTTAATCAGTAGAGCATGGGACTTCTCTCTCTCCCTCCCCCTCCCCCCCCTCTCTCTTGACAGGGTTTCTCTGTGTGGCTTTGCGCCTTTCCTGGAACTCACTTTGTAGACCAGGCTGGCCTCAAACTCACAGAGATCCGCCTGGCTCTGCCTCCCAAATGCTGGGATTAAAGGCGTGCGCCACCACAGCCTGGCTGAGCATGGGACTCTTAATCCCAGGGTCGTGGGTTCGAGCCCCACATTGGGTGCCAGTAAAGAAATTAAAAAAAAAAAAAAAAAGGATTCCAGGCTAGACAGGGCTATGTAGGGAGACACTTTTTTTTTTGAAACAGGGTTTCTCTGTGTAGCCCTAGCTGTCCTGGAACTCGCTCTGTAGACCATGCTGGCCTTGAACTCACAGAGAATGTGACACTCTTGTCTAAGAAAATAAAAACCTTTCATGATTTTCAAGCTTTTGTGGGATCCACAGTAAGGAATATATTATAGCAATGTGCACTGGCCTGCCTGCCACTGAATGAAGTTCTGGGAAGCAATAACTATTACCCGCAATACCTGCAGTATTCTGGTTTTATTTTCCCTGCTTCATTAGAAAAAAAAGTCAGCTGGTGGTCATGACTCATTAATTTGATTTCCTAACCAAATGGGTCATGACCTTCAGTTTGAGAAACATTGGTTTAGGGCGGAGGTCCTCAAGCCTGAATGTGCGCGATGGCCAGAGCAGTGTTTAGAAATACAGTGGTTATAAGAAATATATATGTGTTTTACATACACATTAAACATATATATGCATATGTACAGTGTGTTAATTACTCCAGAGATAGTTACTTCCACTCTGTCTCATTTTGAGAGGGTCTCGTACTAGAGCCCAGGCTGGCCTGGAACACTGTGTAGCTCCAGGCTGGCTTTGAACTTTTCTACAGTACTCCAGCCTCAGCCTCCATAGTGTAGAGATTGCAGGCATTAGGCACCACACACCTGTTTAGAGTTGCTAGTTGGGGCTGCAACTTTTGTAGTCGGTGACGCCTTAGATGACAGTGCAGGTAGCTGGTTAGAAACACGGGGTCTACTGGGAGTTGATGGTAGTGAACACGGAGAACAGATGTGAAGTGTCAAGGCAGGTAGCTGTAAGCTTTCAGATCACTCAGCTGCTAGCCAGTCACCCTTTGGGGCCTGGCATGGTGGTGGACACCTTTGGTCCCAACACTCCGGAGGCAGAGGCAGTCAGATCAGATCTCTTTCTGCCTAGTAACAGGTGGGGAGGCAGAGTGGGAGCCTGTCTCAGAAGCTTAGGCAAAGAGGCAGCTCTTGCACCCGGCTTCACTCCAGCTCATGGGAGGCTGCTGCTCTCTGTGCTGTAGCCCTGGATGCTTCTGAGTGCGTGGGGGGTTGGAGATGTGAGCAGTGCTGACGAGCTGCTGTGCTGTTCACAGATTATGTGCATTTTCATTGTCATAATGATGTTAATGGTTCTGAGGCAGTCACTGTGCCTAGGGGATTAACAATTGGCCAGTAGAAGAAAGGATTGATTTTGTTTAATGTCTGGCTGGTATTCCAGACTGTGTAGCCTGAGGGAAAGGCAGGCTGTGACTTTATTTTGATTTGGGGGTTGGGGGGCCGGAATCAGGGGCTTGTCTATCATCTGATCTTAATAAGAGACTCAAGTTCCCACATCTCTTGCCTAGTCAGCTGGTTCTTTCCACTGCATGGGCACAGTATGTGCAGGTGGGTCTTTCTTCTTAGTCATCCAGTTCCTGACGCTTTTACCTCTGCCTTCAAGCACAGATATACATAAACACACCGGTGGAGCTGCACGTTCAATTTCCCCTCTTATTTTGTCCAAACAGGTTGGTGGAAGAGATTTCTTTGAATTAAAGCTGCAGTTGAGCCTTACAAAGGATACTTAATTATCCAAATTCAGATTCTACTATGGTCCTTCTTGGCAAAGAAGTGCCTTGTAGGAGAGCATTCACTGTGAGATTGTTTAAATTAACTTTAATAACGCTCCATTTGACCTAGCTGCTCACATTCAGTGTATCCAGTTTTGAGCACATAGGAAAAAAAAAAAAAAAAGGAAAGCAACGGGAGGGGCAGGGGACAAGAAGTCTTGGGAAAAGAGGGGAAGGGGTTGGAAAGGAGATCAGGCACTGTTCCCTTTGTCAACGATCTCCGCATTTCTCTGGGCCTACAAACCAAACCGCTGGGTACTGTTGACAGGCACAAAGCATCATTTTGAATTCTAGCCCACAGTGATGGAGAGCTAGCCAGCACCCTCCTGCCTGCCTGCCTGCCAGCTAAAGGTATTTTGTTAGGGCTGACAAGTTTTGGGGTGATGTTATCCATAACAAAAGGTTCTGTCTGCTTGGGTCTGTAAAAGATTGATTGCATCTGCCTGATTTCCCCGTGGGCTGTGGCGGGCTCTTCCTCGTGCCCTTCAGTATGGTGCAACTTCATTCTCTGGGCCCTCCCCCCTTGGCCCCACCCTCTCACCTGCCTTTCTGCCCTTGTTTCTGCTGCAACTACTTGGGCCTTTGTGAAGTTTCTGAAACAGGCCATGCTGTTTTTGAGAGTCTCTTAACGGTGATCACAGGCTGTCTTCAGGCTCGCTGTGTGCCCAGGCTAGCTTTGACCTACAGTCCTGCCTCTACTGCATGACTGCTGGGATTACAGGTGTGCATCACCACACCCAATTTAAGCCTTCCCCCCCCCCTCCTGGGTCACAGCTTTATCTTTTTAAAGATTTATTTTGCATGCATGAGCATTTTGTCTGCATGTATTTATGGTGCCAGATTAGAAGAGAGTATCAGGGTCCCATAGAACTGGAGTTCTGATGGTTATGAACCACCATGTGGGTGCTGGGAACCAGACCTGAGTCCTCTACAGCAGTAGCAAAAGACATAATCTCTAATCCAGCTTGTTTTTGTTGGTTTGTTTGCTACTGTTACTTTCCTTTTCCAGATGAAAGGCAGCCCCTCCTAGACTAGGTATCAACAGCTCCTCACCTCTTTGTCCACAGGCTTTTTTAACCCCTTAACTTTGTTTTGACAGTGTCTCTGGTATCTTGAGATTTATTATGTCTGGCCTCTATCTCCCTAATGGTGGATTTAATTACAGGCTGAGATCTGTGTCTTGCTGGTCTTTCAACGTCATGCATGCTAAGCAAGCAATCTATCAACGGCTACATCCCCAGCCCCCAACTTTATTATTATTTTGTAAATTCTGTTTACTGTCATCTGGAAATACATTGTCTACTTGTTTATTGGAATGGAGTATGGAGAGCATCCATTCCATTCTGACTTGCTGACTGCTGACTATACTTGGCATTTAGCAGGTGCTAGATAAATACCTGTTGGCTAAAAGCGTAAATGACCAAAGGAGCCAAGCTTTAGTCTCTAGAGTAGGAAGCCTTTTGTTTTTTTTTCTTCTGCCTTTGGCTTTTTTGAGGCAGGTTTTTTTCTTCTTTTTTGACTTGCTTGGCCTCCAACTTACAGAGATCCACCAGCCTTTACTTCCCGAGTGCTGGGATTAAAGGTATGAAACAATTTTTTTTTCTCTCTCTCTGAGACAGGGTTTCCTCTGTTTAACAGCCCTGGCTGTCTTGGAACTCGTTTTGTATACCAGGCTGGCTTCGAACTCACGGAGAAATCCTGCCTCTGCCTCCCAAGCACTGGGATTAAAGGTGTGTGCCAGCACACCCAGCTACAAATCAATATTCTTTTTTTTTTTTTTTTAGTTTTTTTGAGACAGGGTTTCTCTGTGTAGCTTTGCGCCTTTCCTGGAACTCACTTGGTAGCCCAGGCTGGCCTCGAACTCACAGAGACCCGCCTGCCTCTGCCTCCCGAGTGCTGGGATTAAAGGGGTGCGCCACCACCGCCCGCGAATCAATATTCTTAAGAGGATACCAGAATAAGAAAATTTTTGTCTTTCTTGGAATGAAGATAGTATTTTCACAATTTCTTCTGCAGCTTGCATTTTCACAGTATTTTTTTTTTTTTTTATATTCCTTTAGTCCATTTATAGGTTGACAGTCTCTGAAAGCTCCGTGGTCGCTTATTGTTTATTAACATCTCTTGGCCCTTCCACTGACCTCACTCTGGGCCTCACTGTTGGTTTTTTTCCTTGACCTGCATTAGCATTTCTATCAGTGATCACACATTTTGTTAATACCAGCAGGCCCTAGAGTGGAGCTGAGGGCCTGGCTTTGGAATCAGAAAGAACCGATAATTAGCTCTGTGACCTTGGGCAATCTACAATTCTCTAAATCTTTGGTCCTTATTTGTAAAACGGGACTAATAATAGTTGCTATCACCCAGGATTTATGAGAGGATTAAGTGAGAGAATGCAGGGAAACCAGGCCTAGAGCTTGGCACCTAGGAAGCACTCAGTGCCTGCTGTTAATAACAGCGTTAATGGTATGAGGTGGGTTCTCGTTCCTCGCTGGCAGGAGTCCATTCCCAATCAATTGATTTGGCAGTGAGTGGTGGGCAACTACCAAGTCTTAATTTATATTAAGTAAACAAAGATCAGAAACACATTCAAATCTGACAGAACTGGAATGGAAATTATTTTAGTGCTTTCTTTCTTTCTTTCTTTCTTTCTTTCTTTCTTTCTTTTTTTTTTTTTTTTTTTTTTTTGGTTTTTCGAGGCAGGGTTTCTCTGTGTAGCTTTGCGCCTTTCCTGGAACTCACTTGGTAGCCCAGGCTGGCCTCTAACTCACAGAGATCCGCCTGGCTCTGCCTCCCGAGTGCTGGGATTAAAGGCGTGCACCACCACCACCACCACCACCACCACCACCACCACCACGGCCCAGAAATTATTTTAGAGATAAGGTCTCACTGTGTAGCACTGGCCTCAAGCTCACGGACATCCACCTGCCTCTGCCTCCTGAGTGCTGAGAGTAAAGGTGTGTGCACCACCACCACGCCTGGCTGGAATGGAATTTAGAGATCATCAAATTGCATACAGACCCTTGTCCAACTCTTTTTTTCTTTGGAATCTTAAGATGGGGTCTCCCTGCAGCTCAGGCTGTTCCGGCCTCACTAGCTCCAGCTGGCTGCTCTTACATTAGTTTCCTATTTAAGGCTTAGTGTCTTTGGAAGAAGTAATATTTGTGGAAGTTTTAGAAAAGGCATGCTGTTAACTAGGTGGTGGTGGGAGGCGGGAGTAAGTGGATCCCTGAGTTCGAGGCCAGCCTGGTCTACAGAGTTCCAGGACAGCCAGGGCTACACAGAGAAACCCTGTCTTCAAACAAACAAACAAACAAACAAACATGCTGTCTACCTGTGGCCACTCTTGTTTTAGCCTTGATTAATCAAGCTGGACTGACTGAAGCTGCCTGCTTGCTGAGACCCTCTTCTCACCTTCTCCAGAATGCTTTCACCCAAGGTCCCTGCTTTAACTGGAAACCCCGAGAAGGAGCTTTATATAACTCGATTCTGCAGTTCTCAAGATTTGGATGGTTGAAGAACTACAGCCTCCTATGTCTCCTTTAAGGAGTTCGAGGGAGAAATTCTTTTAGAACATAGTGCCAGGAAAAGCTTTGGCCCTCTAAGGAACTGGTATGCTGGGGGTTTTTTTTGTTGTTGTTGTTGTTGTTTGTTTTGGTTTTTGGTTTTTGAGAATTGGAAATTTATAACTGCTCTTTTAGCTTTGGCTGTCAGGAAGTGCAGAGCCAAAACTGGACTTGATTTAACTAACTCCATAGAGGCCTGCACCCTAATATTTTTTCAGTGTTAACCTTATAATTTTTTTTTTCTAATTTCACATGAATGACTTGTAGCTTTAGATACAAACTAGATATATGCTGGATTGGGAATTGAATCTAGTTAGATGATTTTGTTTTAGAAACCTAAACACTGAGGCTTACGCAGACAAAAAGGACTTGCTTAAGACATAGCTCTAACTAGGTAAAGCACAGCTCAGTGGGTTCCAGGGAGGTGGAGGCAGAAGCCCCGGAAACTTGGGATAGCTAGAACTACATGAAACAGGGCTTCGATTGTTAGCATTGTATAAACCAGGCAAGGTGGTGCACATCTGTAATTCCAGTGCTTGGGAAGTGGAAGCAGGTAGATCAGCAAGTTCAGGGTCAGCCTAGGACGTGAGAAAAATAAAAGCTCCAAGTACAGATCATACGTTCTGCTCTGTGTCTCGGGTCCGAGGTTCTTTCTATTCCTGCATACATTAGAGGAGTTCCCACTTGTCACCTAACCCTAAATTGCCTATCAGTTTCAATCCTAAGCAAAACATGCTTCCTCCAAGATGGGTAAAGGAGCCTTTTCCATGCTGGTCCATCTCTCCAGTGTGGTGCAATGTTGCTATTTGCATGTTGGTTTTTTTTCCCAAGGCATGGTTTCTCTGTAGCTTTGGAGCCTGTCCAAGAACTCACTCTGTAGGCCAGGTTGGTCTCGAACTCACGGAGATCCACCTGTCTCTGCCTCCCGAGTGCCGGTATTAAAGCCTTGCGCCACCACTGCCCAGCTTGCTACCTGCATTTCTGCTGCATGGCTGCTCTGTCTCCCCAGCTATAGGGCTTCCTTGTGGTCTTGAAAATGGGGCATTTCCAGACAAGATTGCCAGCTCAGAAAGAAGCAGGCCTAGGGTTCTCTTGCATGTTTCTCACTGGGGAAAAAAAAGGTTGATGGGAAATGGGAAATGGGTACCACTGGGCTCAGACAGGGTCTCTGGGTGAATGGTAGCTGAACTTTGTTCTATCTAGTTGGCTTTATTTTGTTTTGGTTGATGGAAATTTAGTCCCGGGGAACACTGACCTTCCCAATCATTTGCAGCGTTTTGTTTTCCAGTTCCTTTTGGGAATATAATAGCTGGGGTTTGGGAGCTTAAGATTGGCCACAACTGCCAGTGGAGAATAATTGGGACCAGTAGAAGAACTTCTAACTTGGGGCTAAAATGTCATCTTGGTTTTTTTTGTGTTTTGTTTTCATGGGTAATAACCGCCCCTCAGATAATAAGACCTTTGGGGGATAAAGATGAGGTAAGACATAGATCTGCCCCCTACAAGCACACTCTCCAGCCAGTGAGAAGGCATATGCATAAGTAACCAGGGTGCAAACCAGAAGGAGCTCAGTCGTTGTGGAGTCAGGGAAAGAAGGATGAGGCTTTGGAGGTGGGCCGGAATAAAGAGGGTCTAAGTTGGGGGCAGTGTATACTCCAGGGTGCAGAGTGGAGAGGTCGGGGGTGCTCCTTGGGTGCCATTGCTGTAGGAAGGGGCAACTTGGCGGAGTGAACTGTGACTTCCACTCTCCGTAGAAATGAATGAAGTGGAAAAGCTTGGAGCAGTGGCTCACTGGCCCCATTTAAATGTCCTCCGTGGAAAACTTCCTAGAGATACTTTCTCATTTTCTCATCCCTACCCCCGCCTCGTGTGAACTCCTGAATCTCCTGCCTTCACCTCCAAAGGCTGGGATTTATTTGAAGGTTTTTGCTTTCTTCAGGATTTGAGGAAAAGGTAATCCCCACGCTAACTAAAGCCTCAGACTGAAGACTCCATTAATAAGAACCGAAGCTAGATTAAACTAGTGCCGAATCTCTCATCTCTTCTGGTTCAGACTGTCTCCCCCACCCCCGCCCCACCCCGCCCCCAGTCCCTTCCCTCCTGTTTTTCCTCAGTTTTGCAATTATTATTTTATGTATGTGGATGTTTTGCCTGTGTGTGTGTCCATGCTCCATGTGTGCACCTGGTGCCTGAAGAGGCCGGAAGAGACTGAAGTTAACAGATGGCTGTGAAGCCACCATGTGGGTAGGTGCTGGGAATTGAACCCTGGTCTTTGGAAGAGCAGCCAGTGCTCTTAACTGCTGAGCCATCTCTCCGTTTCTGCTATTTATTGTTGAAGTATTGAATCTGATAGTATTCCAGTGACATCTCAGATACACATTATATTATATGTATTATAGATATGTGGTACATACCTATAATCCAAGCATTTGGAGGTCAGAAGATTGTTTCGATTCCGAACAGGCCAGCCTCAGCTATGTGATTGTCTTGGTCACATGTACACACCCCACCCCAACGAAACCAGTAATTTGTGTGTGTATATATAAATTTTATTTTTGTGGCGCTGGGAATTGAACCCAAGGCCTTGTGCTGGCAGCCAAGCAGCATTCTGCCACTGAGCTATGTTCCTGAATCCAAGAAATAGACTCTGAAAGCTTTCCTTGGCATTTTGGAGCACTCCACCATATCTATATCTATATTATTCTGTATCTATACATCTCTAGCCCTATATTTTGTTTTTGTATTTTGAGACAGCGTAGCAAGCCTCTCAGACTGTCCTTGGCCATGCTGTCCTACTGCATAACATAGATTCTTCCACTTAGCATAAACTCTGGAGGACACAGGGACCAAGAATACAGTTCCCAGACCTCTTCCTGTTTGGGTAGAAAGGATCCATCCCAGTACTAGGGAAGCAGGAGCAGAAGGTGCATGAAGTCAAGGTCAGCTTTAGTGACGTCACCAGTTTAAGCCCTCTGCTCAGGCTGGCCTTGACCTCTCAGCCTCTTACCTCGGCCTCCCAAACTCTAGGGTTTCAGGCGTGCACCCCCACACCCAGCCCAGCCGAACTTCCCAGGGCTGGACTTGAGGTCCAGCTTTTGGGACGCCCCATAAACTAGCTCTGTGGAAGCTTCTTAAATGGAAAGGCTGACTTGGCAAAGTGCGTGTAAATCTATCCTCCATGCGCTAGGCCTGAAAGGAACAAGGCTTTATTTGTGAATAAGGTCTATCTGCTGCCGCTCCCAGGTAGAGAAGCCCAGAAAGTCACCATGGAGTCAGTCTTCCCTGGCAGGCGAGCGCGTCGTCGTCGTCATCTTTCTGCATCCTTTCAATGCTGTCTCTCTCTCCCCTTTCTCTCACTCCATTTTAAAAAATTTCAGTTTCCAGATTTCAGTTGTTGAAAGGCAGGGAGCTCAGGCACAGACAGTCTGTATCTAGAACGTGGGATTTATGTGAACCCGGGATAAAAGCGAGAAAGTCAAAGGCGCGCTGACGGCTGAACAGCAGAAGTGTATTGGCAGGTCTGGGATGGATAGCTGGTAGTTAATTGGAGCCCCGGCTGTGCCCTGGAGACCCATCAGTGAGAGAAATCAAGGTCGTGGCGGCGCCCAGAGTCCAAAAGACATTCATTAATTCAGCAGATAGTTGAGTTTGGGAGCACAGACACATCAACTAATCACTTCTGGAACGGCAAAGATGGAGCTGGATAGACTGAGCGGATGAGTTTTGAGGGGAGGGAACCAGACTGGAGCTTGAAGGCAAGGGAAGGATTTCTGGGTGACATGGGCTTGGAGAAGCTGTATTATTTCCTTTGGAGTGGGTAAGTTGGGGGTCACACTGGGTCTCCCTATTTAGCTAAGGCTGGCCTGGAACTCACTTGCCTTGACTAGCCTCAAGTGTACATACAGTAGAATTCTTGCCTCCACCTCCCAAGTTCTGGGATTCCAGACAAGACCACTCCTAGCTCAAGTCTCTTATTTGCTAAAGCTGTGTTCTCAATAGAGCTTCTAAGTGACTGTTTTTCATTATATAGTTCAAGTATAGCCCTGTCTAGGGACAGAAGAATGGAATAGCTCTCTGGGTCACAGACCATAGACTGAATGTTATTTGTTTTGTTTTAGCCAGGGTTGTCATCTGTGAGCATGATCAAGTACAAAAGAGTGGCAGAATTGGCCTGGAGGAAAAGGGTGGATTGGGCCCTCTCCTGCATTCAGCAGAGGCAAAGTTGAGAGACGTCCTATGCTTGGCCTGACCCAAGTCTAAGATTTGTAGTTTAGACTGTGGGTTTTGTAGGGCACCCTGGGAGAGGATGCCTAGGTTGGGTGTCTGAGAGCTTCTCTAGGGTCCAGAAGGCACATACAGCCTGGGTAGGGTCACGTGGGAAGCTCTCATGGGGTATAGTGGAATATGAAGGCTCAGGAAGGCGGAACAGAGAGTATCACAGCAGCCAGGCCAAAATATAGAGGTTCATGCAGCGTGGCTCATCTGGGCTATGACCTCACAGTGCTGAGTCTCAGATACCATCTACCAGCCCTGGTGACTTGGCCCCTCAAGAGTTAATTGCCTTTGTGGGGTGTTAATGGTAAGTGCCATTAATGCCCAGAATCAGGTATGAGACTTGAGTGGGTGTGTGAGTACAGGAGAGCAGGTAAGCAGAGAATAAGGTTTAAAACCACCAGTGTGGTCCCACTCATTGCTCATCATCCCTGGTTAACCAGTTTTCAGGGCTCCCTAGTGTGCTGAGTGTTGAGTCCTGTGAAGCCACTGTGAAGGATGGGTCAGAAAACTGGACCTTTTCAGGCACTTCCTTGTCTGGGGGGATAAATTCTATCTCCGAGAAAGGTACTCATTGTGTGCTGGGATGAGGGGCCACCAGCTCTGCTCAGGGTTTGGTTTGTGCTAGGTAGTAAGGGATGAGCAGCCATTTACGGGGCACAGGAGGTAGATTAAAATATACGGCAGGTCACTGGAATAATTTGAAACAGCATAGTAACTAACTTGGTCTGTTAGACAGGTTTGCAGTGGAGTGTGGAGGCTTGGCTCAGGCTCTTGGTACCCCCAGAGGGGTTTGGACTGTGCCCTGTAGTCTGGTAGGGAACTGGTACAGGTTTTGAAACATGAGAGAGATGTGCTCAAATTGTGTTTTAGAAAGAGAGTTCTAGAATGAGCTGGAGAAAGAAGCGCTGAGTCAGCGAGTCAGGAAGCAAGGGCAGTAGCCCATGGTGAAAGGCAGGGCTGGGCTTGTGAGGGGGCTGCTGCTGAGGACTGCCATGGATGATAGAGTCGGGCACCACTCGGGCTGGGGTGTAGCTCAGTGGTAGAGTGCTTGCCAGGCATGTCTGTGGCCCTGGGTTTGATCCCAGCTTTATAAAAAAATCCAGTCAATTAGTCAAACCATACAAAAAAAAAAAAACAAAAAAACAACAACAACAACAAAAAAAAAACCAAAACCAAACCAAACCAAAACAAAACAAAAAAACTAGAGTCAACAGATTAGGGGACCTGAACTATAAAAAGGAAAGGAGTTGCCTGCCTGGTCAGTGGGTCTTTAAGGAGATGGAGTGGGACTGAGGCCCTAGTGACTGAGCACCTGCCTAACGGCTAAGGCTCTGGATTCAGTCCTCAGCACCTACCCGGTGGTTCACGATCATCTGTAACTCCAGTTCTAGGGGATCCAGTGTCCTCGGAGCTCTGCAGGCACCAGGCAGTCTCTACACATACAAACACTCAATACATATAAACAAATCTAAACAAACAACTTACAAGGACTAGTGAGATGACTCTGTGGGTGTAAGCCTGGAGAACTGGGTTCGAGTCATCTCTCTGAAAGTTGTCCTGATGCCCACCCAGGTGCTGTAGTAAGCATGTACAAGCATATATATATACACACATCCATGTATACATACACATTCACACAATAAAGAAAGTTACATTTTAAAGATGCAGTACCTGCAGGGAGTTGAACCCAGGGCCTCATGCATGGGTAGGTAAGTGCTTGTGGTAGTTTGAAAGAAAATGGCCCCCAGAGAGAGTGGCACTATTAGAACATGTGGCCTTGTTGGAGGAAGTGAGTCACTGTGGGGGCAGACTTTGAGGTCTCTTGCTCAAGCTTCCTTCAGTGTGACTTTCAGTTGACTTCCTGTTGCCTGCAAGATGTAGCACTCTCAGCTCCAGCATCACGTCTGCCTGCACACCACCATGCTCCCTGACATGATGATAATGGACCGAACCTCTGAAACTGTAAGCGAGTCGCCCCAATAAAATATTTTCCTTTATAAGAGTTGCCCTGGTCATGGTGGCTCTTCACAGCAATAGAGACCTAACTAAGAGAGTGCTGTACCACTGAGCTTCATCACAGCCCATGATGTCCACTTTGGTAAGCTTAGTTTGACGTGTCTTCTTAGGAGTTTACTAGAAGTGCCCTTTAGAAAGGGGGCCAAAGGTGCAGAAGCAGCATGCACAAGCTGAGTGTTGGTAGAGGAGCAGGCATTCGAGGGAGAAGGCCGGGAGAATATCATGGAGGAAGTGAAGCCTATGAAGCTTTGTTTTCAGGATACAGGGTCTTGCTACGTAGCTCAGGCTGTTACTACTTACACTAGCAGTCCTCCTGAGTGCTCCGAATATAGGCATGCACCACCTTCCCAACTCGGTCCTCCATACAGCTTAGGGAGAGGAGCTGAATGCCTCACCAAGGCTGAACAGTGTGACCAGTAAATAATAAATAACGTATTAGTGCTTGCACCTCGCTTCTTCCACCGAGGCCCATATTTTTGCTACTCAATCTTGATTGTGATTGATGATAATCGTGAAGCCTTGCCAGGAACTTATGTAGCTCTTCATTTTTCTTGAGTCAGCATTAAGCATATGATCCAGCAAGACCATCAGCAATCCATATTCTTGGCCTGCTTTCCCTTGACCCCCTCCTCTTGAGCTGTAGTTCGGGGTTTGTTGGAGGGATGCGCCAAGCAACATGCAAGGTGGTCACATGATACAAACTCTTGTGATAGTCTTGTTTCTGAGACAAGGTCTCACTGTAGCCCAGGGTGGCCTAGAACTCACTGTGTAGGTTAGGCTAGCCCTGAACTATGGCAGTCAGTCCTCTTGCCTCAGCCTGAGTGTTGGCACTACAGGTATGAGCCTCCATGCCTGTTTTTTTCTGGGGTTTTGTATATTAGATTTCTCATTGTCTTCCCTGTCCTCAACAGGAAAATTCCAAAAATCTGTACACTCAATTCCAGGATGCTTTTATAAACCTTGCAGGTCGGAAACTTTGCAGGGGAAACTTTGCTTCCCCTGATTATGAGTTCAAAGCCAAATTTGCATTTGAACTCCAGTAGGATTTTAGCAGTTTTAAGAGCATTCATTTCAAGCTGGGCTTGGCCTCCTTAAAATACATGTACACATGTGTATATACACTCATACATATTTTAAGATTGTATGTGTGTAAGTGTGCACGTGTATGCACCAAGTAATGTGGGTGCCCTTGAACACCAGAAGAGGTTTTTGGAATCCCTGGAGCTGGAGTTAGAGGCAGTTGAGATCCTTCTTCCATGGGTTCTGGAAACATAGGTCCTCTGCAAAGAGCAACAGGGCTCTTACTGAGCCATTTGTCCAGCCTGTCTCAGTCACTGTTGTATTGCTGGGAAGAGACACCTTGACCAAGGCAACTCTTATAAAAGGAAGCATTTAATTAGGGGCTTGCTTACAGTTTCAGAGGTTAGTCCATTATCATCGTGGTGGGGAGCATGGTGGCATGCAGGCATGTTGATGGAGAAAGAGCTGAGAGTTCTACATCCTGATCCACAAGCAGAGAGTAGGACCCTGGGTGTGTCCTGGGCTTTGGGACCTCAAGCAAGTCTACCTCCGGTGACACACTTCCTCCAACAAGGCCACACCTCCTAATCCTTCTCAAATAATGCCACTCCTTGGTGACTTAAGCATTCAAATATAAGCCCATGGGAGCCATTCCTTTTCAAATTACCACAAAGCC
Source organism: Peromyscus attwateri (assembly GCA_902168425.1). Taxonomy (NCBI): domain Eukaryota; kingdom Metazoa; phylum Chordata; class Mammalia; order Rodentia; family Cricetidae; genus Peromyscus; species Peromyscus attwateri. Next base: position 18,604 of record CABHPP010110070.1, on the reverse strand, counting down.
CTAATTTTGCTATTTTGGAAAAAAAATAGATTTATTTTTTGTGTATGAATGCTTTGCCTGTGTGTATGTCTGTGCACCATATGTGTGCCTGGTGTGTGCCAGAGGTTACAAAGCATCAAATCCTCTGGACCAGGAGTTAGAGATGGTGTGAGTCACCATGTGGTTGCTGGGCATTGAACCCAGGTCCTCTGTAAGGGCACCAAGTATTCTTCATCTCTCTAGAGCAGTTTGTGGGGTTTTTGTTGTTGTTGTTTTTAATATATTTAAAAGCTAGATTCTGCATTTGAAGGAACACGGATTTCCTCCTCCCATCGCCCTTCTTCCCCCTCTCCCTTTCCTTTAGAATTCTCCCCTAGGCAGGCGCACGCCTTTAATCCCAGCGCTTGGGAGGCAGAGGCAGGCCAGCCTCTGAGTTCGAGGCCAGCCTGGTCGACACAGTGAGTTCCAGGACAGCCAGAGCTACACAGAGAAACCCTGTCTCAGAAAAACAAAACAAAAGAAAGAACTCTTCCCCGCTTCTCAGTTCCTCTTCTACTTTCATGGTCTGTATATATTTTCAAATTTAATTCTAGATTCCACATATGAGAGAAGTAACTTTTTTTTTTTTCATAATTTTACTACCTGCTCCTAATTTTGTAATGGATTTTACATCTTAATGCATAATAAATACATTTTTGTTTTCTGTTTGTTTTGTTGTGTTTTTGTTTCTGTTTTTGAGACATGATCTTATTATGTAGACAAGGCTGTCTGGGAACTGCCCACTTCTGCCCGAGTGCAGGGATTAAAGGCATGCACCACCATAATTGGCCCTGTGTACACATTATGTAAGTTATCTTAAATCCATTGTGGAGTTGGATTTGAAAGGAAGCCATCAAATTTCAGCCAAGTGGCCCTAAGTGTCTTTAGAAACTCTAGAGATCTTTGCATTATTTTCTATTTTGCAGTTGTAGACGCAACTTGTAATAGTTTGATCTTCTTGATAACCAGCTGCGGCTACTTCTGCCCAACACCTAGTATGCCGTGTGAGTTGGAGGGTGTTCAAGGGAACTGTTTCTTTTTCCGCACAGATGTGCTAGCAGATGTGAGCTTCCCCAGGTAAAGTACTGCGCTAAGAGCCATGCCGTACATTGCTCTGCTAACGGATGTGGCAGGGGCACCATTCGGCAGCCACTTCTAAGTGGACTTTCTGAGACCAGCATGTTGTGTGACCTTGCTGAATTGAAGGCCTTAAGAAAATGAAGGTTGGTGGCTAGAAGATGCTCCACTGTGGGAGAAGGTTCTACTGAAACATTAAAACGTGGACTTAGAGGGCTGGAGAGATGGCTCAGTGGTTAAGGACACTTGGTCTCTTCAGAAGACCCAGATTTGATTCCCAGGGCCCACATGGTGACTCACAGCCAGCTATAACTCCTGCCCAAGGGCTCTCACACCCTCTTCTGGCCTCTGAGGGCACTGCACACACATGTACCATAAAGACACATGCAGACAAAACACTCATGCATTAAAAAAAAATTTTTTTTGAAGACAGGGTTTCTTTGTGTAGCCCTGGCTGTCATGATGGAACTAACTGTAGACCAGATTGGCCTCAAACTCACAGAGATCTGCCTGCCTCTGCCTCCAAGGTGTATGCCACCACTACCTGCAAAAAAAAAAAATTATGTTCCCCCTTCCCCCCACAGTTTTTAAAAATCAAAATCGGGCTGGAAATGTCCATGCAAGCCTTTAATCCCAGCACTCAAATACAACAACAAAGTATTGAGTCAGGATTTTAAGGAGAAAAGGAGCAGGGGTGGCACATGCCTTTAATGCCAGAGGCAGAAGCAGGTGGATCTCTGAGTTCAAGGCCAGCCTGGTCTGCAATAGTTTCAGGACTACCAAGGCTAGACAGAGAAACCCTGTCTCAAAGAGATAAGGAGTCCCAGAGATCATATAAGATTGTCATGAGACAGATACTTGCTCAAGTCAAGACTAGACCTTGTATTCAAGGTAGAGATGAGTGCTGGCTTTGTTTCTGAAGGAGCATGGCTCCTTGCTGTCCAAGATGGGTTTTGTTACCTGTGGTCCAGGGCCATTAAGAGGATCTGTAAAATGATAACAGATTTTTTTCCTGTTGAGAGATTTTTGTTTGGTTGTTTTTTTCGTTTGTTTGTTTTGTTTTGGGTTTTGATATTTGAGGCAAGGACTCATTGTGTAGCTCTGGCTGGCCTGAACTTGCAATATAGACCAACCTGACTCAAACTTGGAGCAATCTTCCTGGAGTGCTGGAATTGTAGACCTGCACCATCACACTCAACTCCTGACTTTTGTTGTTGTTGTTTTTGAGACAGGGTCTCACTCTGTAACCCTGGCTGGCCTGGAACTCTGTACGCAACCTCCTAACCACCATCAATCAGCCAGGGGCACAAGAACACTGGTACCTTTGGTCTTGGGAATGGGAACAATAACTCCTGTGCCCTTTCCCCCTTGTTGGTAAGAATGATTGTAGCTAATCAGGGCAGTAGAGAATCCTGTGCCAGGTGCTGTTAGACTATTTCACCCTTTATCATTTGATTCATCTTCCCTGCGATGAGGGCACTGTTATCTGTCTTCAGGCGTTCTGCCCAGTGTTAATGCAACTGGTGGGAAGAATCAAGACCGAATCCAAGTTTACCTGGCCTCCGGGGCCTATGTTTTTTGCTATGTAGCCCAGGCTTTCCTCAAACTCATGGCATCTTCCTGCCTCAGTTTCCCAAATGCCAGCTTTACAGTACCGCCACACATACCAGAGTTGGCTGAATGGACAGGTGAGGGCTTGGTGAAGGGACAAGATAAAGTTGGACCAGACTGTAGCAACAGTAGGGAAACGTGAGTGTGGTGTGTTGGAGCCACAGAAGGGTTCACGTTCTCCCATCCAAAGCGGCGTCATTTTATTTTCACTGACCACCAAGAATGGGGGAGCGCTGGGTCGTCTCATTTAGTACTCAGTTGGAGAGGGGACACCAGGGTCTGCAAGTTGAGGGACTTGCCAGCAGCTGTCACCCAGCCAGGAGGGAACAGAACTCATTTGTGAGATTCTAGAGCCCACCTCTAGTCACCTTCTGCCTGCTCTACTGAAACAGCACAGGCACACGTTAGGGACAGCCCTGTCTTCCTGTGGCAGTTCTGCTACCGGCCAGCTTCTGAGGCTGTTGTGGGAGGCTGCCTGGCTTCCAGGTCAGCTCTCAGGTTCCTTATGGCGTAACTAAAGAAAGAGCGCATGCCACTCTTTCCTCCCAGTGACACCTGGGAGGTACAGTTCTGAATCTCAGTGGCTACTGTGACTCCCCGTGGGAATGGCCTGTCAGTCAGAAGGGCCCCTGACAGGCTCAGCGTGTGTTCCCTATGCCTTTGGCTCTGGAGATGGTATATCTGAGATCTTTGTTTTTAATCATAATATTTCACATTTTTCTTTCCATGGGGATCATCGTGAGCCAGCTGGTGGTGGTAGACAGTCTTTCTTTAATTTCCACTGTGGATTATTAGTTCACTTTAAGTGCTGTTTAAACTGTACACAAGCCCTGAGGCTTTTGATTATGTTGGAAATCAATTGGACTTTGCAAAAATGCTCAACAAGTTGGACTTTTGTATCCATGCACACTGTGGCACCATTAGCAGGGACCAAAGTTCAGAAATTAAAATGTGCCAAGTCCTGTAGCCCCTATGCGTAATTCATTTCTCTCCAGGAAAATCAATGCACTTCTTTATTGAGAATAAAATCAAGCAAAATTTTTAAAAATCTCCTGTAAATGGTATGATGGCTATTCTTGGTTGTCAACTTGACTGCATTTGGAATTAACTAAAAACCTAAGTGCCTAGGTACACCTGTGAGGGACTTTTCTTTCCTTTCCTTTTCCTTTTCCCTTCTTTTCTTTTACTTTATGGTTTTTCCAGACAGAATTTCTCTGTAACCTTGGGTATTCTGGAACTCCCTCTCCTCTGTAGACCAGGCTGGCTTTGTACTCACAGTTCTATATCCACACGTGCTTGCGCACATACATACATGCGTGCATGCATGCACGCACGCATACACACACTCACACCCACCCACAGGTTCCCCCCCCATACACACACATGCTGGGATCAAAGGTGTGCACCACCACCACCCAGAGAGATTTTTTTCTTAATTCATTCGAAATAGGAAGACCCACTTTAATCAGGATCTTTGAGTAGGGAGTCACCTTTAATCTGGGCCACACCTTCTGCTGGAAGCCTATGTGAGGACATGGAAAAAGGAAGCTTTTATACTCTTGGCCTGTTTGTTCTCACTGGCAAATCCACCGGTGCTAGAGACTCCTTCAAGGTTTCAGGTATATGCTGGAGACCAGCAGAGACATCCAGCCAATGAACAACTACTGGGTTCTTAGACTTTCTGTTGGTAGACGGCCATTAGACTAGCTGGACACAGCCTGGACCACTACCTGGACCAATGTAATAAATTCCGTGCGTGCGTGCGTGTGTGTGTGTGTGTGTGTGTGTGTGTGTGTGTGAGAGAGAGAGAGAGAGAGAGAGAGAGAGAGAGAGAGAGAGAGAGATAGTTCTGTTTCTTTATTTCTTAAGAACCCTGACTACAAGTGGGAAGAACCCTAGGTGATTAGGTGGGTTTTGTTGGTTTTTTTCGTTGTTGTTTTAGGGCCTGGTGTTCATCTTTGTTTTCCTACTCGGCCTGTGTCCTTTCTTACTAGATACAGAATGCCTCCTGCCACTGCTTCACCATTCTTTACTCCAGGGTTTTGTATTTTAGAGAGAGAGAGTGTGTGTGGGTGCTGGTGCCTGTGAGTGCAGGCGGGCACTGGGGTCAGAGGCATTGGATCCTCCAGGCTGGATTACAGGCTGCTGTGAGTTATCCGATGTGGGCGCTGGACGGACTCTACCAGAGCAGTACGAGCTCTGCACCGCCCAGCCATCATCTCTCCAGCCCCCCCGTTTCACTACCATTCTCTCCCCCTTCTTCCTTCTAGGTCTTTCTAGCTTGTCCTGGACCAATTGAGCATGGTAACATTTCTAATACTTTCTTTCTGTCTGGCTTGCCCGACCCGCACCCCCCCACCCTCCACCTGGAAAAGAGTCCCTTCTTTAGGATACTTCTGAAATTACCAAAGAGCAATAATGCAGGACATGGTGGTGCACATCTTTAATTCCAGTGCTCTGGAGGCAGAGGCTTTTGGATCTCCGAGTTCAAGGCCAACCTGATTTACATGGCAAGTCCCAGGACAGCCAAGGTTACATAGTGAGACCCTGTCTCAAAGTAACCCCTACCCAGAGGACAATGAGTCTGCCATAGACAAGGCAAATGTCCATGGCCCAGTCTTTCCAGGGTTTTCCAGCACCATGCAGCCTGGGCCAATGCATGGTAGCATTTTCTCTGAGTCATGGTGAGGTATATTGCATGGGTCCATGTTTGTGACCTATTCAACATTTAATACATGCTGCAAATGCTTGTTCTGTAGAAGGAGCTGTGAATGTGTTTTTGGATTCAGGGCATAACAAGGAACCTCTGCCTGTGTACTTTTTTTAGGCTTCCTACAGAGGAGAAGTGAGAAAAGAAATCATTCTTCTCCAGGGAAATGCATAATTGAGAAGCTGTCTGCGTGCATAAGGAAACACTCTATGGCCTCTGTAAAGCTCTCCGCCCGCCCGCCAGGGCCATTGTTTTCCTTTCTTTCCTTGGTGTTTGTGGAAGACCTGGGGGTTCATGCTGCTCACCCCGGCTCCTGGGCAGCCACGGCTGTGGACTTGAAACATTCGGCTTAGACAGCTGGGCATGGTGGTGCACACTTCTATTGACAGATCTAGGGAACTGAGGCAAGAGGTTCCAGGCCTTCCTGGGCCGTGAGAAAAACAAAAACATAACCCAGACCAAACAAAAAGAACCCCTATGCTCCCACCCTGCTAATACAACAGAGGCACTCGGCATGGACTGGGACTGGGTACTGCCTCCATTTTCCTCTGCCTCTTCTGGAATTTTATCCTTGCTAACCTAACAGCAGAACAGGGAATATCGGAAATATTGAGGATAGGTCAGGAAACCCAGGGGAAGGGGTGGGGAAAGAGTAACCTAGCCCTGTCAGCCTCTAGTCCCCACAGGCTGCCTTGGGATCCCAGGCATCTGTGTGTCTGTTGTGGCTAAGCCTGAGGCACGGTCTAGGGTATCATTTACACCTCCGTCTACCGCCAGTATTTCTGTGTTACAGACGTGTAACCCAGTTCTTCATCTTGAACCTGTGGGAGACTGAGCAGGGAAGACATGCCCTGGCCCCTGGGGGTCTGGATCTGAATCAGACAGGTCACACAAGGGATGTGTGTTGGGCATGGAGCCCACGTGGCTCAAGGACGCTGTGAAGAGAATTGTTCACACTGTCTTCATTGTAGTGCTGGGCAGTGGTATTGTCCACTGAGAAAGGTGTAGCCCAGAGAGCTGTGGTAGGGAGAATGAAAGGCAGGTGGGCTGGAAAGCCTCCTAATGAGAGACTTGGTTCTACTAGTTAGTGGATTTAGAGGAAAAAGGACACTATGATTTGCAGGTTTCCTCCTAAGTCCAGATGGATCCCAGACAGTCCAGAGAGGGAGAGCTTATTTTATTTGTCTCCTTCCCCCAGTTCTCTAAATAATTTAATCTTCAAAGCATGTTGCAGTTGTTAATTAACACTCATGGCTCTCCTGGGAAGGTAGGCAAGGGGGAACGCCTCCCCCATTAGTGAAGCCCAGGGAATAGACAGGTGCAGAGCCTCAGGTAAGCAAAGGTTTAGAGGCCTTCATTCAGTCGATCCACTGGGAGCCCCATTCCTCTCCCCTAGTCTTAGTATCCTGTGTTCCCAGTCCAGTGAGAAAGCTGAGGCTAGGTGGTGGAGTCTTCTACAGGAAGGAAAGGGAAGCATTGTGCAATTCATGGTCATGATTTTTCAAATGTTAGGCCTTTGGTTTAATTCATTTACTTGCCTTTTAAAATACACGCATAAATACATACACTGGGCATCTTGTCGGAGCAAGGTGTTGCAAAGGGAATCACTTCTCGCAGACAAGCTAGCTACCAGCCTTCGGGAGCATTGCTAAATGGGAACTTGGTCTTTTGTGTCCCACACGTATTCCAGCAGAAGCTGTTCTGTGGTTTGCACCCCTGTAGGTGGTGGCTTCCAGGGTTGGCATGCTCCTGGTGTGTGAGAATGGATGAGATACAAACAAGACTATTGGATGTTGTGAATAGCTGAAGAGCTACCGAGTCCGGGATGTGTATGTGTGTGTGTGTGTGTGTGTGTGTGAGGATTTCTAGGAGGTCCGCCCTGGGGGCTGGGAATAGCCCATCGTCAGTCCTGGTCTGTGTCCTGGGATGGTGCTGATGCCCGTTTGTTGTATGTAACTCTTGTCAATACTGTGTTAGTACTGAATAATCTCCAGCTACCTAACAAAGCCAGCGAGACTGGAGTGGGTGCATTGTGAGGGAACAGAGAAGAGGATCTTTCACGTGGCCAGTGTCTGCTGTTCCCTCTCAGGGCGGCACTTGCCTTGCGCTCATCTTGTAGGAAGCTTTGCTCCAGCTGCTGACGGTGTTTCCCTTTGCTGTCGCAGGCTCTGAGAAGCAGCTGTAGACCTCTACCAGAGAGTCCTTCCTCTGAAGACGTCACCAGTGTGTGGAGCCTGCCGCACACCCACCCCCTGCCAAACCACGGCCTTTACCTGTGTCTTTCGGTGTTTCCCGTGCGACCCGTCCTGTGGGAGTGCCTCGTGGGCTGCCCCGGAGTTCGCCCCACGCTCAGCCGCACCGATGGTGAAGATGACAAGATCCAAGACTTTCCAGGCATACCTGCCCTCCTGCCACCGGACCTACAGCTGCATTCACTGCAGAGCTCACTTGGCCAATCACGACGAACTCATTTCCAAGGTACTGGGTTCCCAGAAGGCCTTTCTTGCCTCCCAGTCAGGGGGCATTTCCTGTTCCTGGGGTCACAGACTTCTAAGCTCTCTCTCATACAGTCTGGAATATTTGCATGCTGTCTTTTATAAGGGAGGGCTGACCCACAGGCTGTCCTTTCAACAGAGAATTAACTCTGAATTGAAGGGACAGGGTAGCAGATCAGTTAGTTTATTTTAAAAGTTAGATGTCAGCCCTGTTGGCGGCTTGGGGGCCTGGCGGCTCGCACAGTTTCGGAGTCCGTCGGGCCTCTGCATGTTAGGCAAGAACTCTGCCACAGAGCCACCCTCCATCTCCACTGTAGCAGCTTCATTGGCTGAGATGGGAGAGCCTCTAGCAAGCCCCGAGGAAAGGTGCGAGGCTTTATGAAAACTTGTCCTTTGGAGAGGAACAAAAGTGGCCTGTGGAAAAGCTGAGCCACTGGCCTGTAGGGACCTTTATTCACGAAGTCATACAGGGTGACATTTGATCCTAGCTGAAGAACGAGTCCCTGTTTTCCCAGAGGTGCCTTGACAGCTGCTTCTGAAGTTGGGGCTGGGGGTTACTAATGAATAAACCCAGGTTCTCGATTGTGTAATACAGGAACTGAATACTTCGGGCAGCATTCTCAGGGGAGCTGTCTCCCTCCCGGTCCTGGATTCCCAGGGGAGGAGAAACAGGTTTTACTAGGCTAGATGACAAAGAAAAATCGTGGGAGAATTTCCCCCTTAATAGTATCTTCCCTGAGAAGCTAGCCTCCACACAAGTAAGGGACAAACAAATACTTTACACAGACCCAGACTAAGAAACATTAGCGATCCCGAACTGTTTATAAGAACTGGCGAAGGCACTCTGTCTTGCTTGCTTCTCCCTGGGTTTGGTAGTCTCAGCCCAAGATGGGTGACAGCTCCAGCCAGCAGTTGCAGAACATTCCTCTTCAGCTGGCTGGCCTGACTGGCACATGAAGGCTGCCCAGACATCCAAGTCTGCGGTCATAGATTCTGAAATGAGGCCCCAGAACAGAATCTGTTGCTGTGGGTCTATTCCAGACTGCTTAGTAACCTACAAGCTCCATACCTCCAGCCCCCAGGACCCTGGCTGAACAGTCACCCATTCCACTCTCTTCTGCATTCCTGAACTGTGTTATTTACACTTAAGCCAGCCTTTAGCTATCTACTATATCATCTTGTTGCAGATTTGAGTTTTAGGGTAAACCCTTGACTGGAAATTTAGACGTGGGAGGCCATGTCCATGGGAGAACTAGCCAGTCTCCTGGCATGGAATGTGAGCCAAAAACCTTGTATTTGAATTGGCACTGTCTCCTTTCCACAACCTTTTTCTGTAGGCATTTCCAAAATAAGTGTTTCTATCTAGAGAAGCATCTATGGCATCCTTTTAACACAAGGAAGAAGTGTTTTGTGGTGTAAGAAGCCAGGGCTCCCATGCACTTGAGTGTCCTCTGTGTACTGCAACCTGACACTAAAAATGCTATTCCACCAACCCTGGGACTCTTTATGGTGAGTGGATGGTCATATTGTACCAGTGGGGAAGCTATTTCTGTCTGCGGGTACTCGGTAGGATTTCTTGACAAGGAGGTCTTTATTGGAGCTGGGCCTGAAAAGATGGATGGAAGTTGGACATGCAGAGGTGGTAATGGTTTTCGAGGTTATGTCTGCTGTATTGAGTCAAGTGTTCAGAGCCTTCGATGGCCTGCCACATCCTTGTTTTTTTAGTTAGCTGCAGGACACGAGCAGCCATCCATGGATATGAAGGTGGGGTCTCTCAAGCCTCTGCCGAGAACAGCACCTCTGTACCCCCTCTCATGTACCCTTCCTTCTGTTGTGTCCCTAGATCAGAATTCGACCCATGGCAAAAACTCAGTGAATGATCAAATAAATGGACAGATGGGGCCTTGGGAGAAGATGGGGGGGGGGAGCTTTGTTGGGGCAGGAAGGCTCACAAGTCCAGGCCAAAGTCAGCACAGACTTTGATTTCATTGGCCCAGCCGGTGCACAGATGGGGTGCATTAGGGCTGGATGATTCAAAGAGTTGGGTGAAATGCCTGGCTGGGGAAAGAGTGAGGAAACTGTGCTGGGACCGTACAAAAGACTCCTTTATTTCCCTCTGCAGCCGCCCCCAGCATTAAATAATCTATACATTCTTATGCACGTCTGCCTAATGGAAAGATCATTGCCTCGGCCCCCTCCTTGGAAAAATGAGCCTTTTCTTTTCATGTCCGCCCCCCCTCCATTTAAGAAAGTTCAAGGAGATAATGTGGCTCCTGTTCTCCCTCTTGACTTAATCTCCTGTACGGTTTCAGAGTCTGCCCAGTAGGAGTTGAGAGCTGGGCAGCAGATAGCAGGCGTGGGGGGTGGGGGTGGGTGCAGTGGAGCAATTAAATGAGGCTTTGTACTTGAAATGGGGTCTTTAGTCAGAGAGCTGGACCTTTGGTGGTGGTGGTGGGGGATTGCAAAATAAAAGCGAGTCTGCCTTTATTGTGGCTCAAGAGATGCAAAGGTCTAGAGAATGGAGTGTGTGCCTAGGAAGAATGGGGACTTCAGGTGCCCTTCCTGTTGGCGTGGCTAAGCCGTCAGGGACGTGCAGCATTGTAAAGTTTAAACAGCTAGAGTGCGTTGATTCTGGTGGTGGAAAGCTCTGTCCTTCCCCGCTCACTTTCCATACCCAGGAGGTAAGTTGCCAGCAACCAGCTGTCCAACCTCTGAGTCTCCTTTCTTACTCATAAAATGGGCAAAGTGATATTCGCCGTGTTAGTGGATGGAGTCTGAAGTCTGTGAAGGCTGGTATAACAATGGACCGTCCACAGAAGTGGCTCCTGAACAAACAAATTTACTTCTCACACTTCTGGAGGCCGGAAAACCCCAGATTTGGAAATTTGGCAAACTCAAGTGTCACAAGGTTTACTTTTCAGTTCACAGATGGCTTCTTGTTGCTGTGTGGCCTTCCATAGTGGGAGGGGCAAAGGATCTTTCTCCGGCCTGTTTCTTCGTTCTCGTGTTTTGTGTATGTGTTTGGAGGAAGTCTTACTGAGCTGGTGCCCGGCATGGTCTTTTAACTGCTGGGCTGAAGAAGCCTTGCTTTGGCCTCCCGGGCATGAGCCACCGTGCTTGGCTTGTTCTGGCCCCTTTATACTGACAATAATCTCCCTCATGAGGGCTCCGCCCTCGTGGCCTAGTGATTTCCTAAAGGCCATATATCCCAATACATGTATTTCAGTCCAATGGGGGGGGGGAGTGGACATTCAGACCACAACAAGGGGCAGGTAACCAGCACTTAGTGTGTACCTCCATGCACTGTCCCCAGAGCAAAGCCTACCTCATTGGGGTGCCACATAGCCCAGATGAGATCAGGGATGCATGGGTGGATTGTAAACGACAAAGATCTTTGC
>CABHPP010110069.1:5017-15017 GCA_902168425.1 Peromyscus attwateri | reverse complement strand
AGGAGGAGGAGGAGGAGGAGGAGGAGGAGGAGGAGGAGGAGGAGGAGAAGGAGAAGGAGAAAGGTGAAGAACATGGCCAAAGTACCTATTATTCATTTCTTACTAATCTGCTCCCTCATTACCCCTAACTCTCATAGACTGCCTTTGACTTTGAAACAACCTGTTAGCTGTCATTTAAAATAAATGTGATACCCAGCCCCTGGGCACAGCACACACCTGCAAGTCCCTGGCTGGGGAGGCGAAGACAGAAATCGGTGAGTTCAAGCCCAGCTTACATCGACCAGCATGGATTACAATGAGAACGACGACCCAGGAAAGAAAAGCTGCATCATTTCATCTAGAGACCACTGGACATCCAAGTGGAGACAGAACACTCCTCCCTGGGCACCCTTAGGCAGTGAAGCCGAATGACGTAACAGTGTGACTGGCCACTGTCTGTCATGACCACATTTTTGTGGCCCAGGGAACAAGAGAGAGAGAGAGCAGAGTCTACGTGAGGTAGAGTACCTGGAGAGGGATCTCAGCCATCGAGAACCATAATGGGTGACAAGAAGCCACCTTCTGCCATCATTTACTCTGACCTCTCAGAAGCTTGCCCCTGAAACGTGTGATGTCACCCAACACAATTAGAGCACAGGTCACAAGAGAGCCACTGTTTCAAACCAATGTCATAACCAGGACATAGTCTAAGGAGAAGTATGCTGAGGTAGTACTAGAGTCTGGGTTTCAGCAACAGCTTAGGTGTGCTGAGGATCATGGAGTAAAATCTTTTTTTTTTTTTTTTTTTGGTTTTTCGAGACAGGGTTTCTCTGTGTAGCTTTGCGCCTTTCCTGGAACTCACTTGGTAGCCCAGGCTGGCCTCGAACTCACAGAGATCCGCCTGGCTCTGCCTCCCGAGTGCTGGGATTAAAGGCGTGCGCCACCACCGCCCAGCGTAAAATCTTAAATTTGGGTAGGATGCTCTTGATGGGATAGAAAGATCACAAATTTCCGTTCCTTTTTTTTAAAAGATTATTTAATCTTACATTAGGACTGTTTTGCCTGAATGTACGTATGTGCACTACATGCAAGCCTAGTGCCTGCAGAAGTCAGAAGATGGGATTGGAGTCCCTGAAACTGGACTTATATATGGTTGTGAGCCACCTTGTGAATGTTGGGAACTGACCCTGGGTCCTCTGCAAGAGCAGCAAGAACTCCTGACCATGCAGCCATCTCTCCAGCCCTCCCAGTTATTTAACTCTCTATTTCTAGCAAAGCATTCAAAAACTCAGGAATTAAAAAAAAAAAAATTAAGCTGGGCATGATGGCACATGCCTGTAGTCCCAGCACTTAGGAAGCAGAGGCAGGAGGATAATGAACTTGAAAAATGTATTAGCTGTATGGTTTGAATAAGGATGGTTCTCGAGCGAGATCCAGGACAGGCACCAAAAACTACACAGAGAAACCCTGTCTGAAAAAAAGAAAAGAAAAGAAAAGAAAACAAAAGAAAAAAGAAAGAAAAAGGAAAAAGAAAAAAGAAGAAAAAAGAATGGCTCTCATAGGCTCGTATGTTGGAATATTTGTTCCCAAACTGGTGGAATGTTTGGGCAGGATTAGGAGATGTAGAAGATAGGCTCTGACATTTCCAAAGACTTGAGCCATTCCCAGTCTCTCTCTCTCTCTCTCTCTCTCTCTCTCTCTCTCTCCCTCTCCCCCCCCCCCCCCCCCCATATCTCAGCTGCTCCTGCTGCATGCCTTTGCTCTGCCATCATGGATGCCAACCCTCTGAAACCATAAGCCCCAAATTAAATGTTGTCTTTTAAAGGTTGCCTTGGTCATGGTGTCTTTATCACAAGGCATTAGCATATATTGACTATATAATAATGGGTTTCATTGTGATTCTTTCATGTATGCACATAATACTTTTTAATACTTATTTCTCATTGGGGATGGGTGGGAATGTCTAAGTGTAAAGATCAGAGGACAATTTGCTAGAGCTGGTTCCTTCCTTCCACCACGTAGATCTGGAGAATTGAACTCAGGTTGTCAGGTTTGATGACAAATGCCTTCACCCTCTGAGCCATCATGCCAAACCCCAAATAATGTATTTTGATCACAGTCACACGCCTCTATCCTTCTATTACTAGTCCACTTTCTACTTTCTTTTTTTCTTTTTTTCTGGAGCTGAGGACCGAACCCAGGGCCTTGTGCTTGCTAGGCAAGTGCTCTACCACTGAGCTAAATCCCCAACCCCACCTTCTACTTTCATGTTGCACATATATGTGTGTGTGCGTGTTCCAATGAGTTTCACTAGGGTTGCTTACAGCATGGGCCACGGATTACGATATTATGGGTTAAAAAGAGTTAAGGTACATGGGTACCTTACCAGTGCTTATACCATTGAAGAAAATGTCTCTCATGAGCCACCCCTTCCTCAGTCACTACTAATCCTCAGGGGTAGATAAGATAAAGAGCCCCTCCCAGATCCATGACATAAAGTTGACAAGAAGATTGAGAGCGTGATGCCAGCCTAGTGAACTCCAAGTCAAACTAGGTTATATAATAACTGTCAAAAAAGTCAAAGAAGCCAGGCGGTGGTGGCACACGCCTTTCATCCCAGCACTCGGGACGCAGAGCCAGGCGGATCTCTGTGAGTTCGAAGCCAGCCTGGACTACCAAGTGAGTTCCAGGAAAGGCGCAAAGCTACACAGAGAAACCCTGTCTAAAAAAAAAAAAAAAAAAAAAAAAAAAAAGTGAAAGAAAATAATACGAAGAAAGCCTGAAATATAATACAAAGTCTAAACTTCCTAAACATGTAGATGAGCCCAAAACTAACTACAAACAACCTGAAAAAATCCTATGCAAAATGAAATTGAGAAAAACTTTTCATATAAACTAGAAAATGCAATATCTAAGTCTAGTTCAAAAGTGACAAATAAATCAGGCATAGTGACCCATGCCTGTAATCCCAGCACCTGAGAGGGTGATGAGGTAAGAGGCATAAGATACTGCTTTAAATAGGGCAATGCTGCCGGGCACTGGTGATGCACACCTTTAGTCCCAGCACTCAGGAGGCAGAGGCAGAGGCAGGCCGATCTCTGTGAGTTTGAGGTCAGCCTGGTCTACAGAGCGTGTTCCTGGACAGCCAGGACTACACAGAGAACTCCTGTCTCAGACAAAAACAAACAAACAAACTAACATCATGACTAAAAGCAACATAGGGAGAAGAGGGTTTATTAACTTAGAGCTTCCAGTCCGTCATCAGGCGAAGCTCAAGGCAGGAAGCTGGAGGGAGGAGCTGAAGCAGAGGCCATAGAGGAACACTGCTTACTGGCTTGCTCCTCATGCCTTGCTCAGCTTGCTTTCTTACACAACCCATCCCTCCCCTGCCCAGGGGTGGCACTGTCCAGAGTGGGCTGGGCACTCCCACATCGATCATCAATCAAGAAAATACCCTATAGACTTGCCTTCAGGCAATGTGATGGAGGCATTTTCTCCATCAAGGTTCCTCTTGCCAGATGACCCTAACCTGTATCCAGTTGACAAAAAAGCCAATCAGGACACTGATGTAAGACTCCTAGACTTACTCTCCCTGATACTTCTCTACGTTAAGTATTTAGGAATATTTCATATACAAATTCTATGTGCTTGGGGGGGCGGGCAGAGTCTCACTAACCATGGCTGGAACTCATAATGATCCTCCTGCCTCTGCCTCCTGAGTCCTGGGATTAAAGGCATGCACCACCATATCGGTCCCACTAAACCTTTTTAAAAGGCCAGACTCAGTCTAGGGAGGTAGTTCATTGGTAGACTGAATACTTGCCTAGAATGTGCAAAGCCCTGGATTCCATCTCCAGTATTGAAAAAAGAATAATAAATGAATGAAAGAGACAGACTCAGCAGCCTTAAAATGAACAAGTTGAAACAGTAAACTACTGCTCTCAAAGAGCCAGAGTAAAGAACAGAGATGACAGTAAACAAAGCAGCCACTATTCAAATGATCAATGTCAAGAAGCCCGCTTAGACACTCCAGGGCCAAGACAAGCCAGTGAGAATCAGAAGATTAATTGGCTCCTTAACTCAAAAGGTGTTACAAGGGAGTCTTAGTTCCAGCTTCTTCCGATCAAGCCCTCACAGAGCAATTTCTAAAATCAACCTGTCAGCATTAAGTGTTGGTTTGAAAGGATCATACAATAAGACGCTGAGAGTGAATAGGAAGGTTTATGGCATCTTTTCGGAAAAGTCAGACGGAGACATAATCCTCTGAAAAATTAAGTCATACTTGAAAATTATATGGTTTTAAAACTTAGGGTGTATGACACAGAATAGAGTACAAGTCGTACTCAGTGGTTTTCAAAAGGGAGGGGAGAGAGAAACAGAGACAGAGAGAAAATGCAACCAGCCCCAGCAGGGGCTAGGACATTAGACAATGCTGTTCTTAAGGGGACTCTAAGCTCTGATGCAACTGCCAGAGATTATGAATATCTGCTTGGCTCAATGGAGTGAGGACTACTGTTCTTCTGACTTCCATACACAAAAACAAACAGCCTCCCAACGTTCTTCCATCTGCACAAGAATGTGGAAAAATAAGAAACCCAGAGAGCTAAATAATTTGAGATACTCTGTTCATTTGCACAACATTCTACAAAATTCCCAGTGATTCTGCAATTCTGATATATGTCACTGCTCAGAAACAGATCTTAGAGGAGACTAAAATGACTAGCTGTGGTTATTATCTCCCAGAAGAATTTAAGGTCAGCAGCAGTCAATTATACTAATGTGTAAAAGGGAACAAGATGCTTAATATAGCAACATAAAACTTCAGACTCGGAAGAGACCTTAGCAATCTAGTTCAACGAACTCACTTTACCACTGAGGAAACTGATTCTAAAGTGTAATCACTTAATAGTCTATGACTTAAACCCCAATCTCTAGATAGACTCCTGACCTTAGAGCATGCTGGCAAACACGTTTCTGATCTGTTACATACAGCAGGAATACGAAAGGGGCATTTCAGGGGTACTCCAATTGTCTTCCTTCCCAATCCTCACAGAGGAACAGAAGAAGGCACACTGCTGCTGCTCCTTCATGGGGCACACCAACTGTTCAGAACAAGAAAAGGACACAGACAACTCAGAAGACTCGAGAACTCCCTCATTATTTGGGATGTGGGCTCCCCTCTTTAAATGGCTTTTTGTTTTTACTTGGCAAATGTGCAACTAAACAGTTGCTGTGGGTCTTGAAAGCCAATGGAAAAAGGAACATTTCCATATTGATAAGACTGCAGAATGCTGACTTCAAAAGAAGCCATCCGTCTATGAAATGCACTCCCAAGTTCACCGCTGTCTGGAGCAGTCAGCCTAGATGCCGTCACTGGAAACTCAGAACTGCTTTCATTTGGATTTTAGGTGCCGAGTTCAGTGTTGGTCACAGTCATATGTAGCTAACCTGCGATGCAGACATACAGCAAGTTCTACCAGACCTCAGAAAGAAAGCTCCACCTTTAATTAAACCTTGAGAAAGACAACCGAGGAGCACACAAAAGGGCCTGCAAGCTGGCAGGACACAAGTTCTGACAGGAGGAGCGCAAGTTGCTTTTCCATTCGGAACATTTAAGTCCTTGTCAATCCCAAGCTCCCCACTGACAACTGCTCATTAAAACATGCCCTTTCAATCACGCAAGTCACTCCTACTCAAATGAACGCTGTAAACATGGCAGGAAGAAAGGTTTCATTTCTCAAGCCAGGAAACCTCATTGTCTCCCAGTACAATTGAAATGACAGAGTAATACTGTTGGTTGAAAGGCGAAGGGGGGGAAGAAGAGGGGCATTTACTGAGTTTACACCCATTGCTCCAGTTAATCTACATGGCCACGATCAAGCAGCTGTTATCCACAATTTATAGATGAAAGAACTGGGCTCCAAAGATTTGAATAAAGTCTTCCACAAAATAACAGAGCTGGAGTTTGCAGTCAAGAAAAGGATGGAGCTGACCATGGTAGCACACACCTAGGACTCCAGACCACAGCAGATCTATAGTTCAGAGATAATCCTTGGCTGTACACTGAGGATCTACCTTAAAGGGGATTGGGAGCTGCTGAAAAGGTTGAAGAGGCAGCTAAAGCACTGAAGAGCATTATTGCTCTTCCAGAAGACCCAAGCTTGGTTCCCAGCACTCACATCAGAGAGCTCACAAACCACCTGTAATTCCACGCATGCGCGCGCGCGCGCACACACACACACACACAGACACACAGACACTCACAAACACACACTTGTAAATGAAAAAAATAAGTAAGCCAAATGTGGTGGCACACGCCTTTAATCCCAGCACTTGGGAGGTAGAGGCAGGTGGATCTCTGTGACTTCAGGGCCAGCTTGGTCTATATAGGAAGTTCCAGTCAGCGAAGGCTATGCAGTGAGACCTTGCCTCAAAAAATTAAGGGAAAGAGACTATTGCTGGGTATAATGGTGCATGCCTATAATCTCAGCTCTCAAGAGGCTGAAGTAAGGGGATCACTGCAAGGTTGAGGCCAGCCAGGCCTACACAGTAAGTTCTAGGCTAACCAAGTGGACATAGAAAAAGGAAAAAGAATAAAGTCTTGTTTTTAACTTGTCTTCTATGAACAGGTAGGTGTCTCTGGACCAGGGTTTGAAGCTGTTTTCCTCTACTTGTTATCTGGGCTAGTGCCTCCCATAGCAGATACTTGACAACTGCCTGATGATATATGGATTAAAAGATAAGTGACAGACCAGATACCCCAACGCTACAGTGGCAGAGGCAGCCTGGTTTACACTGCGAGTTCCAGGCCAGCTAAGGCCATATAGTAAGATCCTGTCTCAAAGGAAACAACACAAGAATAGGGTTCAGGGGATATCTCGGAACGTTTCTGCTACGTAAGCATAAGGACCTGAGTTCAATCCCTAAAACCAATATTTAAAAACAAATAAAAAGAGGGGCTGGGGATTTAGCTCAGTGGTAGAGCGCTTGCCTAGTAAGCGCAAGACCCTGGGTTCGGTCCTCAGCTCTGAAAAATAAATAAATAAATAAATAAATAAATAAATAAATAAATAAATAATAAAAGGAAAAGACAGGCATTGTGGCCCAGTGACCCATAGTTAAAATCCCAGAGCGGGAGAGGCAGAGAAACGTGGATCCCCCCAGATCTCCTTGGCTAGCCATCCTAGCCTAACTGGTTAAGTTCAAGGCTAGTCAGAGCCCCTATTTCAAAAAAATAAAAGCAGGGGTGATATCTGAGGAACACCAAAATTGACCTCTGGCCTAAACACACACTCTTTCTCTCTCCTCTCTCTCTAAGTAGCTGTTTTAAGCAGGGGAGGGCACAGAGATGCTCAATGGTTAAGAACACTTACTGTTCTTCAGAGGACCCGGATTTGATTCCCACACCCACTTGGCAACTCCCAACCATCTGTATCTCCAGTGACAGGGATCTGACACCCACTTCTGGCCTCTACAGCTGCCAAGCATGTACACTGTACACATACACACAGACAAACGCACATAAAAAATAAAAACAGGTCTTTTACTAAATAAAATACAAAACAATGACAAAAACTGACTATTGAGGCTAGAGAGATGGTTCAGTAGTCAAGAGTGCATACTGTCTGTGCAGAAGAGCTGAGTTCATTTCCAAGAAGCCATGTTCAGTGGCTCACCACCACCTACAACTCTAGCCCGAGGAGATCCAATGCTCTCCTCTGGTCTCTTCAGGCACTGCTCTCACATACACAAATCCACACTTAGATACACACACACATATACACACTTTTTTAAAAGTCTTGAAAAACAAAGTCTTCAAGGGGCTGGGCATGTAGCTCAGCAGTAGAGCACTTGCCTAGCATGCACAAGGTTCTCCATTCAATCTCCAGCAACACACACACACACACACACACACACACACACACAATTTTCATGTTTTAACTGGATCTGTAGATACTACCTAATTAACAACAACAGGATTCTTCAATTGACTGCCACAGTCAACTATGGTGATATTTTATTTGTACTGAAATGTGATTTTATTTGTATGTTAATAAAGTTGCCTGGGGGTCAGAGCTATTAGAGCCATAGCAAAAGCTGGGCGGCGGCGGCGGCGGCGGTGGTGGTGCACACCTTTAATCCCAGCACTTGGTAGGCAGAGCTAAGTAGATCTCTGTGTGTTCAAGGATACAGCCAGCATTAGAGACACACGCCTTTAATCTCAATACCAACCATAGAAGACCTGGAGGTCTGTACAGACAGGCAGTGACGAGGCGGTCATGTGGTTGGGTTTACAACCAATAAGAAGGCAGAACAGAAAGTCTTCATATTTTTCCTAAAAGGGGGGGAGGGGCCCTAAATATTTCAAGGTCCTACAGGAGGTGAAGAATGTGTAGAGCCAGAAAAATGGCTCCGTGGCCAAGAGCACTATGCTGCCAAGCCTAGTCATTCTAGTTCCAACCTGGAAACCACATGGTGAAGGAGAGAACTAACCTGTCCTCTCTGGTGGTTTGAATTACAGTCTCCCATAGGCTGAGGTATTTGGACACTTGGCCCTCAGTTGGTGCTGTCTGAGGAGGTGGTACAGCATCACTAGGGGTGCCTTTGAGAGTTCACAGCCTCACCCCACTTCCAGATTGCTCTGTCTGCTTCATGCCTGCAGGTGAAAATGTAATCTCTCAGCTCTCTGGTCCTGCCGCCATTATAGACCCTCCCTCTGGAACCGTAAGCCCAAATAAACTCTCTTCCATAAGTTGACTTGGTCATGGTGTTTTATCACAGCAACAGTGAAGTAACTAACATATCCTCTGACCTCCACATTCATGCTGTGGCATACACACACACACACACACACACACACAAATGTAAAATAATCTGTACAGTTGGGAAGCAAAAAAACTAATCAGAGTTGCCTTTCTGTTATACATCAAACCCAAATTCCAGATGATTTGCACATCCTGAACATCTGGATCCTTAGGCCCATGGCTTCAAAAATAACATTGTCAATCAAGGACTTGCCACTTTCAAGTGTCAAATGGGCAGGCTCTTCAACTGGGATTGAATCCAAGCTTAGATATAAGTAAGTAAGGGAGAATATAAACACCCAACTATGTAACTCAAGTAGGAAGCATACTGGGCCATATGATTACATAAAATTTAGGGAAGCAAAATGTCTGCCTTAGCCTCATGAAGATTCCTGAGAAGAGACACAGGACGCAGATGAAAACGCAGGCTGCCCCAGGGACTAAGATGCCAGATAGGTGTCCCAACGGGGATTCCATAACAGGACTATTTCCTCTTTTCAAGGACTTTGCAAAAAATACTTTTAAGATGTTGCTAGATCACAATAAACAGACAATCAAAAAACAGACCCACCCACTGAGTTAGTGCTAATGGAATCTGTCCTTCTAGAAGTGCCAGATGGAGATTTAAAAGGGAAAAAAACTGTTTACAGATTGTGGCCAAGATTCCTTGGTACTTCATGCCAGGTTCAGGATATTAACCCAGATGTCCTAGCCAAATTCAAGGTTGGTTAAGTACAATCTGTCAACCTATTTTAAAAAAAAAAAAAAATGGAGTTGGAGAAGCTCCTTCTGTACCCTGACTACAGTCTGAAGAGGTCACTCTTCCCTAAAATTCCTGTACAGTACAATAAGTCAATGCTGATTTAAAGCATATGGATTCTTGAGTTCCACCTATATGGGAAACATACCCTATTGTTTATTAAAAATATATAAAATGTTGTAATAGTTTAAAGCCTCCTTAAATAGCTGTCTAAAAAATTCATATACAGAATATTACAGACACTGTTTTCCAGTTAAGATTGAAAATACTTATAGAAAAGTTTGTTAAACTGGGTTTAAACCAGCCAGGCAGTGGCAGCACACACCTTTAATCCCAGTACATGGGAGGCAGAGGCAGGTGGATTTCTTGAGTTCAAGGCCAGCCTGGTCTTCAGAGTGAGTTCCAGGACAGTCAGGGCTACACAGAGAACCCCTATCTTGGAAACTGTGTTTTCCCC
>CABHPP010110068.1:0-10920 GCA_902168425.1 Peromyscus attwateri | reverse complement strand
CACAGACTCTCGGAAGGGCGTGATGGTCATTTCCTCTGTTCTTACATCATTCTGTCTCTGCCTCTCTTCTATACTCCTTATGGCAGGGTCCTGTACTGTTGTTCCCTTTGGGGGAGGGGGGCCAAGTAGGCACAGAGTCAAATCATACAGACTCCAAGAGAACGTCGAAACAATAAAGTTCTGGAAAGGCAAGCCTTATATACCCTCCACCCCACCCTGGGTGAAGGTCTGATGTATATGCATCTGCTGGTGTGACATGCTGCCTCTCATTATTCCAGGTCATCTCCAGATCATGTCTCAGCTGCTGTTGCTAAGGCCCTTAGGCAGACCCAGGTTGGCTCTCAGAATCTTTTTTATTGGGTTGAGCCAGCTGGCCCTCAAGCCTGTTAGGGATGAGTCATCCCACAACTTCTAACTTTGTTTTATAGTATGAAAGTTACAGAACACTATTTCTGGCTTTATTCTAAATTTGAGGGTCAAGATCTGGCTTCTAGTCTATGAGCCCATCCTTATTTAGTAAATGTTTAGATTTACACAATAAATTTTGTCCTAAGAATTTTGGTCCAGATTTGAGTTTGATTTATGTTAGTCTATTTGCTGTTACTATAAGAGCATACCACTGGGTGAGTAATTTATAAAGTAGGGTAATCATTTTGATCAAAGCCATAAAATACAGGAAGCTTCAGGCAGTGTCTGAAGCAATGGCTTTGACTTTGACCACAATATTACCACTCTAACATGAGAAAAGCCAGAAAAACCAGGAGTGCAATTCATTTTTTTTTGTAAACTACCACAGTTGTAAGAATAAATACATTTCTAGAATATTAACTGTAATAATTCATGAGGGTTGAACCTCTATGATCCAAATAACCTTCCATGTTATTGCACTGGGAAATGAATTTTCAACACACACACACACACACACACACACACACACACACACACACTTTCAAATCAGAGGAAAATATATTTAAAAATTGATTCAATATTTATCATTTATTCATCCTCACTCTTCCTTCCCTCCCTCCTTCCCCCTCCTTTTCTGTCTTCCTTCATCTCTCCTTCCATGAATTCCTAGTTACCAACACCCTCTATCAATACTCTCTCTACCTGTCTCCCCTTTCCTGCTCTTTCTCCTTCTTATGAAAGACAATTATAGAACTGACATTTCACTCACAGTTACTTGTCTCAGTCATGGATTATGGGATTACATCTATATGCTACCAAGTCCAATATTTGGCAGTTTTCTCATTTACTGAGCATAAACTAAATTGTTATTATTTGCCATTTTATTGCCCTGTTTCTTAATAGTAAATGACTAATTGAACTATTTTGTGAAAAACAGTGCAAGTTTCAGGTAGATAAGAACATAAACTGAAAGTTCTGGTGATGAGATTTACCCACAGAAAAATACCTATATGTAAGCTGAACTGCAAGCAAAATCATAGGGTGTTAGATGTGGTATGAAAACCATGTGTATATCTGTAATGTATTTTTAATATGTGGTTTTTATAGGTACTGCATGTGTGGGGATGTGTGTATGTATGTTTGTCTGTGTATGTGGTATGTGTACATATGTATGTAGCTGAGTTCACCTGCTCATGCACATGTGATGGGTAGAAGTTGAAATAGGGAGACATTCTTTATATCTAGTCACATTTTGTTTTTTACATGGTATGTAACCACACCCAATATTCATAAATTTGTCTAGACTGGCTAGCTAATGAACTTCGCGAATCTGTCTCTCTCTGTCTTCCCTTCCAACAGGAAGGTTATAGACATGAACTGTCACCCATATTTTACTTGGGTGGCTGCACCTGAACTCAGGTCATCAGGTTTGCACAGCCAGCACATTATAGAAATATAAAGTGATTCATCTCTCCAGCTTCAATGCGATAGCTTTGAAACAATTAAAGTTTATAGTGGCAGTTTTATTGAGATGTAATTCATATACTGTGAAACCACACCTGAAGTCAGCTTCCCAGCTCAGTCTTAGACTTCAATTGCAGTCATCCTGTGTCCATTCTTGTATGCTATGCCCTTCCTCTGCATATGATGAGCTAAAATCTACTCCATATTTACAAGTCTCCTACTCAAGTACAGTAGATTATGAAAGTGTCCAGCATGTGACATCAGTATGTGCTTCAGCTACACATTATTTTCATGGCTTTGCAATGTGAATGAGTACTGTCTCCGTCTTTTATAACATTCTGTTATATGTGTATATGTTTTAATGTATTCAGTAATCTATTGATATTTGGGTGATTTCCAACTTAGGCTTAAACATTTGGGAAGAAATATTTTGTACGGTGTATGTATTTATTATTCTTGTATGCTACCTGATGACAGAATGGTAGAATATACAGACTTGATCTCTTTGAAGTAATATTTAACTAGGAAAATCTCAAATTTCCATTTATATCTTTAAAATCTGAATGAAAACTGAAAAAATTTAAAACAACAATGTATCCAACGGTCACTTTTGAAAATGTTCTAAATACCTCTCCATCTGAGAGAATCATAGAGCATAAGTTCCAGATCACACTTTGGAAAAAATGAAAATAAGAAAAATAACTTACTGTTTGAAGGTAAACAGTGAAATTCTTAGTTGGCCCATATTATTTTTTCTACCATCTTAAAGTCAAGGACACATACACTTAATCAACTTTGCTGTCACCCACTGCCTAGAATTGTGTTCTTTGCAGTACCGGGAAATCTAGCTTTTGCATCATTTCCCTTTCAGTGAACCCACTAAAAGACAAAAGCAACAAAATAAACTGACATGGGAAGGAGGATAATGAGCATCCCCCTTCTGAGTTGAGTTAACAGGCTCATTAACATAACCTGTGAGCCTAATCTACTTCCCTCTAAACACACACACACACACACACACACACACACACACACACACACACACACTCCTTGTTGACATGCAAACAATTTCTAAACAAGAAAGAGTGTGCACAATTTATAGACAACAGACATGGTCCTTTAAAATAAGGGTAGAGAGAAGACTGCAGTATCTAGAAATGTGTGCAGTTTGAAAGAAAAAAAAAGAGAACTTTCATAAGGTAGCAGGAGAAGAATGCACTTAATTATATATAGCTGAATTCTTAATATGGAAAATTCCTGTAATAGAATATTCTCCTGGAAGGAATAAAACAAGTGACCTTTCTTAAAGTTATGTTTGTCCCTTGACAATTGCCATCATAGTTCTTTCATAAAAATATTCTA
This sequence comes from Peromyscus attwateri, assembly GCA_902168425.1. NCBI lineage: Eukaryota > Metazoa > Chordata > Mammalia > Rodentia > Cricetidae > Peromyscus > Peromyscus attwateri. Next base: position 7,686 of record CABHPP010110068.1, on the reverse strand, counting down.
AATTATGGGAAAATAACCATAAAAATTATAGAAAAGCAGCAGCATATGCATATTAAAATGTTTCTATTTTTATTTGAAACACCATTTTAATAATTTCTTATTCTTAATAAAGCTGAACTAACTCTATGTCAGCAAATGCACTCCACTTCACATCAATAAGCCCTCAAGGGGGACATGAAATTCGACAGTGATATAAGTAGCAAGCCACTATCTCTTTCTAGCATGTCTGTTCTAGAGTATTAATTGCAGTGCTGATATTTAACGGGTTGCAATGAACATTCCCATTGGTATTCTATGGCAATTTAATCACAATCCCAGTCATCAGTAAGTGTTACCCTGTGGATAATATCATTCATCATAAGGCTGATATTATGATACACTTGGGGGCTGACAGCTTTGTCTTCATTAGCTGACTTATGCAGTGACTTGTACGATTAAATGTCACCAGTGACCTCCTAATTGCCAAAGCCATTGGCCTCTTTAGATTCCTCATGTCAATCCTTCTTTCCCCAATATTTGACTCTGTTAAACACCACATTCTTATTACACTGTTTTCTCTCTCTCTTTTTACTCTGGTAGTTTGGGGTTTGTACTTTTGTTATTCCAAAATGTCCATCTTTGGTTTCCTTTAAGAATTTTATTTTTTCTTTATTATTAAATTAAGGCATCCCATGATTTCTTTGATGGAGATTTAAATTTTGTTAACAACAACATGTACATTATATATAATTACATGATACCTTATACACAATGTACAATGTTCACATCATCTTTTTTTTTAAACACTCACAGTGAGAACCTTTCCTCTTCAGCAGATTCACTCTGCTTCCAAGAGCTGACTCTTTTTTCCCATGTTCAAAGTAATATTTTCAAACATCTGATAAAGCTAGTTGGGTCCTAAGGGAGAATGTAGAATAAATAAAAAAGTAGCTGTGGTGACAGAGAATTCTTCAGTTCCTTCTTGTTCTATATTTCAGGTCCAGTACAATAACTAAGGTGGGTACACTGTAGCACAAAGATTTCAAGAAATATCAGTCAAACTCACTTTATATTGAATCATAATTTAACTGTATTTCTCTGTCCCAAAAAAACCTGATCACTTGATCAAAAAATGCCAGGATGTGCTTAGTTAAAATATAATCAGTTCCTTTTACATTATCAAAATGGTTCTCTATCAAGAACTTTGAGGAGTCTGGGAACATAATAATTTAATTGGATAGAGGTTGCTGGATCCTTGAAGAAGTGGTGAGACTTCTGAGGCAGGACAGAAGACAAGGTGTTACTCAGAGCAATTGTAAAAGCTGACTATGAAAATTTATCCATAGCCCATAAGCTCCAAATTCTGTAGTCATATGAAAAGGGTTTGGAGAATATCGACAGATGTGGTGGGTGGTGTTAAAAGAGAATTCAAATCTCTTTAAAATTCAAATCTCTGAAATAATCTTCCACCAGTGGAAAGCCTCATCTTCATGGTACTAGGCAGTCAACAAACTCAGTTCTTTTTCTCTATTACAAGAGTGCAGGGATATGGAGAGGACACAGTCTCTAAGCTCATTTGGGATCTAAAGTTCTTTGAATATCAGTGTGAAACACCTTGTTACAGACACTAGAGATTGTTATTGTCCATGATGTATAGAAGGTGATACTATGACACCAGTCTTTGACAAAGGAAATTCACTGTAAAATTCATTGCCAACAAGGAGTTCAGAGACACACATGTCTGTCTCTCAGTCTAACAGCTCATTGAAGAGGGGTTTAAGGGCTTTTAGATGTTGATAGTTTGAAAGTATTTCTGTCTTCACTGGGCAGAGTTGAGTCTTTCAAGATCTTCACTATTTTAGTCCTATGCTTGATTTTATAGTTAGTACCCTTGGCTAATGACTATAGCCCATCTAACCCCTAGTTATGAATACAAATTCCTACTGATTTAAGTCTTTTACTTCTTTCCATATTAGGGCCATCAATAGGTCACATTTTGAATCATCTCACAAGACAGCATGCCATCTACACCACAGGTGAAAAAGAGAAAGTTACTTTTAAATTCCTACATTACAGAAAATGCTTAGCTCCATTTTGATTTAGATGGAACAGGGGAGTGTAGAGGCTCACCGGGGTCAGGGAAATAAAAAAGGCAAAGTCTCAGTCACTGAAAATGAAATTAGGGCATCTTTGATTGTTAAAATTGTCAACACTGTGTCTGTCTTCCATGAGTTCAGGGAGATGAAATCCCATTTGGCTGGTGATTGCATTTTGGCTCTTTCGGGTTCTTGACAGAAGTTTCTAAGTTGTAAGAAATACATTTTACAATGATAAGCCTGTTTTAGTAAATCTCAGCATAAATGGACTCAGTATCGCTGTGGTTTCCCAACCACTCCTGTTAGGTGCAGAAATATGACATATCTATGATAACTTCTTCCCAGAAATGTCTACCCCTTATTTCCATGCTTTCTTGACTCTGAAGAATGAGTCCCCAATTCTTTTGCAACTTTATTTAATCTGACAGTGAAAGATCAGCATCACCTCCATTTAATGTATCCAGATATTCTTCAATTAACACGACTCTCAATAGAATACCAAGTTGAAGAATGAGTGTCCTGCAGTTAATTTCTGTGATATCTTCAGCAATAGATTCTAAACCTATAATTATGATAAGTCAATGAAAATAGCCTCCAAAAATTATGTAGAGACCTCTGGATCCTCCATGACCATTAACTTATAGGGAAATATTCCATGCCCTGTACCATTATTTTAATTAAATAACCCATATCTTGCAAAAGCAAAGTTCTCCACTCATATAGGATAATTCCATTTCAACTATTTTAAAGTGGCTTTTTAAAATTAGTTTACCTATCTCCTGCAACATCAGCAGACCCTATAGGTACATGCATCACCCACACCAATTGGAAAAATAGGCGAGTGACTGGTCCCTCAGCTGAACTGCCCCAACTTCCAGGTCCTAAGCCCTAGGGTACATCCATTGTCCTTCCCCCTCCTATCTCAGCCCCTGCAAGGCAGCTAGGCCCTTCCTCATCTCTGGTGGAATCCCACTGCTCTGGTGCAGACCCCAGCAGCAGACTAGCAGGTGAGAGATATGTGGGCAGGCTGTACCACGACCTCTGCCACCCATTGGACTCTGTTCCCACAAGACCCACTACACTCCCAAATCATACCTACCCTAGCACACTCCCTGTGGACAGCCCTCTCTGGCAATATCAGCAGACCCTATAGGCACAAGCATTACCCACACCAATTGGAAGTACAGCAGCACCTATAGGCACAAGCACCAACTACTCCAGTTGGAAAAAGAGATGGGTAAAGGCCAGTGCAAGAACACATTCAATAACAAAAAGGGCAAGATGGTAACACCTGAACCCAGTAGTCCTAAAACAGCAAGACTTGAACATCCCAATGCAGATGGAACAGAAGAAAATGACTTTTAAAATAGCTTTATGAAGATGATAGAGGCCCTTAAAGAGGAAATGAAAATTTTCCTTTAAGAAATCGAGGGAGGGCTGGAGAGATGGCTCAGTGGTTAAGAGCACCAACTGCTCTTCCAAAGGTCCTGAGTTCAATTCCCAGCAACAACATGATGGCTCACAACCACTTGTAATGAAATCTGGTGCCCTCTTCTGGCCTGCAGGGACACATGCAGGCAGAATACTGTATACATAATAAATTAATAAATCTTTAGCTGGGTGGTGGTGGCGCACGGCTTTAATCCCAGCACTCAGGAGGCAGAGCCAGGCGGATCTCTGTGAGTTCAAGGCCAGCCTGGTCTACAGAGCGAGGTCCAGGAAAGGCACAAAACTGCATAGAGAAACCCTGTCTTGAAAAAACAAAAACAAAAAAAAGAAAAAGAAAAAAAAAGAAATTGAGGGAAAGACAAACAAAAAATGGAGGAAATCAATAAATCCATTAAAGAAAGCCAAGAAAAAGAAACAATCAAACAGGTAAAGGAAAAGTTCAAGATTTGAAAATTGAATTAGAGGCAATAAAGAAAACACAAACCAAGAAAATTCTGGAAATGAAAAATCTGAGTAAGCAAACAGGAACTAGAGATGCAAGCATCTCTAGCAAAATACTAGAGATAGAAGAGAGAATCTCATGTGTTGAAGATATGATAAATAAAATAAATTAATCAGTCAAAGAAAATGTTAAATCCAAAAAATCCTTAACACAAATTGTCTAGGAAATCTGGGACAACATGAAAAGTCTAAACCTAAGAAAATGGGGATAGAAGAAGGAGAAGAATTCCATCTCAAAGGCACAGAAAATATATTGAACAAAATAATAGAAGAAAACTTTCCCAACCTGATAAAGGACATGCCTATGAAGGTACAAGAAGCTTATACAACACCAAATAGACTGGATCAGAAAAAAAGAATAGCCCCCTTGCCACATAATAATCAAAACACTAACTACACAGAATAAAGGAAGAATATTAAGAGATGCAAAGGAAAAAGGCCAAGTAACATATAAAGGCAGAACTATCAGAATTACACCGAACTTCTCAATGGAGACCCTAAAAGCCAGAAGATCCTGAGATGCCAGTCCAGACTACTATACCAGCAAAACTTTCAATCATTGCAGATAGAGAAAATAAGATATTCCATGACAAAACCAGATATAACAATACCTATCTACAAATCCAGCCCTACAGAAGTAGTAGAAGGAAAACTCCAACCCAAGGAAGTTATCTGCACCCATGAAAACACAGGCAATAGATAATATCACATCAGCAAATCCCAAAGAAGGGAAATACATACCCATTACCACCACCACCACCACCAAAACCAAAACATAACAGGATTTAACAATCATTGGTCATTAATATCCCTTAATATCAAGAAACCCAATTCACCTACACAAAGGCACAGGCTAACAGAAGGGATACAAAAACAGGAATTCATCTGCTGCATGAAAGAAACACACCTCAACTTCAAAGAAAGACTTTACCTCAGAGTAAAGGATTAGAAAAAATTTCGCATCAAATGGACCTAAGAAACAAGCTGGTGTAGCTATTCTAATATCTAACAAAATAGACTACAAACTAAAATTAATCAAAAGAGATAGAGAAGGACATTTCATATTCATCGAAGGAAAAATCCAGGAAGATGAAGTCTCAATTCTGAACGTTTATGCCCCAAATACAAGGGAACCCACATTTCCAAAAGAAACATTAATAAAATTAATTCACACATCAAACTCCACACATTAGTAGTGGAAGACTTTAGCACCTCACTCTCATCAGTGGACAGGTCTACCAGACACAAAGTTAACCAAGAAATAATGAAAGTAATAGATGTTATGACTCAAATGGACATAACAGACATCTACAGAATATTTCACCTAAACACAAAAACATATACCTTCTCCTCAGCACCTCATAGATGTTCTCTAAAATTGACCACATAGTCAGAAAGCAATTCTCAACAGATACAAAAATATTGGAATAACCCCCTGTATCTTATCAGATCATCATGGGTTAAACTTAAAATTCAACAACAAAACAAACTGCAGAAAGCCTACAAACTCATGGAAACTGAACAACTCGAAACTGAATTAGCACTGAGTCAAGGAAGAAATAAAGAAAGAAAATAAAGACTTCCAAGATTTCAATGAAAATGAATGCACAAAATACTCAAACTATGGGACACTATGAAAGCAGTGCTAAAGGGAAATTTCATAACACTAAATGCCTACATGAAGAATTTGGAGAAATCTCACACTAGCATCTTTTTCCCCATTTTTCTTTATTAAGAAATTTTCTACTCACTCCACATACCACCCACAGATCCCCCCTCCTCCCTTCTTCCATCCCCAGCCCTCTCTCCCAAGCCACCCCTCATCCCCACATCCCGCAAATCAAGGTCTTCTCCATGGGGAGTCAGCAGAGCCCAGCACACTGAGTCTAGGCAGTTTTAAGCCCCTTCCCAAAGTACCAAGGCTGTGCAAGGTGCCACACCACAGGCACCAGATTCCCAAAAGCCTGCCCATGCACCAGGGACAGATCCCAATTCCCCTACCTGGGTGCCCCTCAAACAGTTCTAGCCAAACAACAGTCTTCCATATCCAGAGGGCCTAGTCCAGTCCCATGGGAACTCCACAGCCACCAGTCCACAGTTTATGGCCTTCCACTAGTGTGGCCATTCATCTCTGCACCTCCTCTCATCATGATCTCAATGTCCCCCGCCTGCAGAATCCCTCCTCTCTCTCATCAATTGGATTCCCAGAGCTCAGCCTGGTGCCTGGCCATGGATCTCTGCATCTGCCTCCATCAGTCACTGGACAAAGGCTCTATGATGACAGGTAGGTTAGTCGCTAGACCAGTCACCAGAGTAGACCAGTCCAGGCACCCTCTGGACCACTGCCAGCAGACCAAGGTGGGGTCATCCTTGTGGATTCCTGAGAGCTTCCCCAGAACCCTGCCTCTTCCTATTCCCATGATGTCCTCATCTATCATGGTATCTTCCTCCCTGCTCTCCCACCCTGTCCCTGTTCCAGCTTGACCCTCCCATTTCCCTATGTTTTCATCCCCCACTCCTCACTGTCTGCCAACCCCCCCACACAGTCTGTTCATATAGATCTCATCCACTTCTCCTTCGCAGAGTCATCCATGTCACACTTGCATCTTAACAGCACACTTGATAGCTCTAGGGAAAAAAAAACAAAAAACAAACAAACAAACAAACAACAACAACAACAAAAAAAAAAAAAAAGCAAACTCACCCAGGAGGAATAGCTGGTAGGAAATAATCAAACTCAGGGCTGAAATCAACATAATAGAAACAAAGAGAACAATACAAATAGTCAACAAAACAAAGAGTTAGTTCATTGAAAAAATCAACAGGAGAGAGAAACCCTTACCCAAACTAACCAAAAGGCAGAAAGAGAATATCCAAATTAACAAAATCAGAAAGGAAAAGGATGACATAACATGACATAACAACAGACAATGAAGAAACTCAGAGAATCATTAGGTCATACTTCAAAAAACTGTACCCCACAATATTGGAAAATCTAAAAGAAATGGGTAATTTTCTTGATAGGTACCACATACAAAATTAAATCAAGACTAGATAAACAATTAAAATAGGCCTATAACCCCTGAGGAAATAGAAGTAGTTATTCAAAGTCTCCCAACCAAAGCAAGCATAGGGCCACATAGTTTCAATGCAGAATTCTACCAGAATTTCAAAGAAGAGCTAATAACAATATTCTTCAAATAGTTCCATACAATGGAAATGGAAGGAACATTGCTAAATTCATTTTATGAAGCTGCAGTTACTGTGATACCAAAACACACAAAGATACAACAAAGGATTACAAACCAACCTCCCTCTTGAACGTTTATTCAAAAATACTCAATAAAATGCTGGCAAAACGAATCCAAGAGCACATCAAAAAACACCCACCATGATCAGGAAGGCTTCATTCCAGAGATGCAGGGATGGTTCAACACATACAAACCAAACTGAAAGAAAAAAATCACATGATTATCTTATTAGATGCTGAAAAATCCCTTAACAATATCCAGCAGTCTTTCTTCGTAAATGTTCTGGGACATAAGGAAAATACCTAAACATAATAAAAGCATTATACAGCGAGCAGATAGCCATCATCAAATTAAATAAAGAGTAACAAAGCGTGATTCCACAAAAATTAGGAACAAGACAAGGCTGTCCA
>CABHPP010110066.1:0-18506 GCA_902168425.1 Peromyscus attwateri | reverse complement strand
CCTTTCTTGTAATTGAGAGGAGAGTGTCTTAAGGGCAGCCGTTATTCATGTCTTTTATGGGTGATAAATAGCTAATCAGCTGCAAAAGGAATTTTTCCCAAATATAAGAAGAAAACAGTGAAACCGGCTGACCAGTAGGAGACCAGGGTTATGAAAATACTGTGTACTCTTACAGGATGGTGAAAATGGTTTCCAACCCAAGCAAGCACCTGTGTTAGTTTTCTTTCTCCATCTTTGAAGAAATTTAAGTCTCAAGATGGTAAGCATGTTTCCCCCTCTAAAGCCATGGGCTGGTAAGGGAACACCTGAAGATTATTTTGTGAATGGTTTCCTTGGCACACAGCCACACCCACTTGTTCTCTATGGCTAATGTGGAGCTACCCAGGCAGCAGTGAGTAGCTGTGACAGATCCCTTACAGCCTACAAAGCTGAAAAATAGTTTACTTTCTGGAACAGTGTGGTAGTCTCTACTCTAGAATAGAGGCCAGTATGAATGAGTTCTCTGGGGTTTTTTAATAATCCAATTCTGATATGGTTTTGCACAAAGGGCAGTTGAAAATTAGAATAAATGAAAAGTCAGGGTATTTGGTGGTGTCTAGAGATGCCATTTATCCAGGCCAGCCTCGTGCTTCTCTTTGGAGCCACTGGATTTACTACATGGGTCTATGCCCAGAGAAATGAGTAATTTCTATACTAAATAAATGAATATACCAAGAGAAGACTCATCTTTGCTCATCTTACTACTGAGCTGACTACACAAGGAACATCATTTCTAGTTTTCCTCCCCACGATTAGAGAGGATTTTAAAAGAAGGCAGTGGGAGGTGGCCTGTTTAACCTGTCTCTCCCATGTGAATCAGCCTTGGCCTTTTCAGGTGATGTCAACCTTCTCGGTCAAGCAAAAAACATGACAAACAGAGAACAACACCTGTGCAGTTATTTTCTTTAGACAAATGGACCACACAATGGAAGATAAGTTTCCCTTTTATGTTTTTTGCCTGCAATTCCATTCTTTGTTCCCAAGGCTATGATAAGATCAAGTTGGAGAATCACAACAAATGTTCTCCACACACCAAATGGTTGGTTTTATTCTAACTGGTGAACCACTGATAGGAAGACTTTGAACTCTAGGCATTTATAGAAAGGGTTTTGTTATGTCAAAGGGAAGTATCCTTAACTGGAGCAAAACAGCAACAGCTTCTATTCTGTCTGGCATTCAACCTTGAAAATAAGGGGAAAAAAGTCAGTTGAGAGCAAGGCCGAGCAGTCACACCCAGATACAAGCAATCAACAGCCTGCAAACATCCTAGCCGTCCCTGCACTCACCTCTCAGTGATATTCTTCGCTGTCTGTAGAAAGCGGGCATGGTCATTCTCCTTCAGAGAGTGTTCCGCTTGGGAAATGAGGGATGCCGACCTTTCAATGCACTGTTTACAGTTTGCAATCTGCTGAGCTAGTTTGCGGAGCCTCATCACCTAGAACAAAAGAAGCATGGCAGACATGGTTATACTCGAGGCTCACTTGTGAGATGGTGCGGGGCTGGGCCTTTCTGAGGTGTGCTTGCTGTTTTGTAGAAGCAGAGAAAAGTAGAAATTGGGAAGACTCAATTACAGAACTTCAACTTTACCTCCTTGGAGAAACGTTGCTAATTTGTTTTATGAGGAAACACTGAATTGCTAATTACTTCCCTGTTGATGGGAAAAAAAGGTGTTTGTCCAGTGGCAAGTGACAAAGGGTCACTGAACCTCTTCCCTCTACTATTTTATTCTACATAATTACTCAAGACCTTAGGGAACACTGGAACTTTCTTCATCTCAGGTTTTCAGCTGTGCCATTAAAAAACGAAAGCATTTCTGTAGGTGTAAATTTGAGGCTTAAGTAAAAATCATTTTCTAAAAAGTTCTTTGTAATCCATGTAATAAAGTTGTGATGTAAAAGCATTTAAGTAGTCCTATTTTCCATACTGTCTAAAACTTGTGTATTAAATTAACAGAAAGGGAGCATTTTTCCCATTGATTAATATTTTTCCTATTGAACTGATGAGAGAAAGCCAAAAAAAGCACAGCTGGGCCATTTCCTCTCACTATAAACGTCATTTCCAGGCACTTTGTGCTCTTGATAAGTAATAACTATTTTGATAAGCATTTCCCATTTGGGATAAAACACATACTTGTTTCACAACCTCCTTTCCAGTTCCTGGTTCTGTCTTGCTTGAAAATGACCCTCAAATGTAATTGACCATAACCTCTCAGGCAGGCCAAGATAAGTCCGAGTTAACTCATTTGACCATGGCACTAGTGTTTGAAATGTGCTGTAAGCTGCAGCCCTCCGGCCAGAAAGCAAGTTAAATTTAGACCAGTAATTGGAATCACCTCATGCCTACTGCCCCCATCTATGCAACAAGGGACAGGTTTTGGCTGGCTTTCTGATAATTCTGGAGTGGAAAATAACCTTGGGTGAAAGGGTAGGGAGGACGCCTGGTTAATCTGTCTTACAGACAAGGCAGGCTCAGGCTCCCTCCATAATTCCTGCTAACTCCACAAAATTTCTGCTTTCTCCAAGCCATCATTATCATCCCAGGACAACTCTAATCTTGAAGCAAAGGAAGGAAGGAGATGTCAGATCTGTACGCCTCTAGGGATTATCCAATTCCAAGTATGTACTCTAGCAAACAAAAGAAACTAAAGCTGAATTGAGAAGTGGCAGGCCCAAGATTTCAGGCAAGGCTGAGAAGAATCCATGAAAATAATGAGTCAGAATAAAATGTCCAAACTTGGCAGCTAAGAGTATGTGATCTCAAGCATGGTAAAAGTACATCATTCATTATAATGGTAGTTCTTGTTCCTATCAGGATAACTGTGTACCTTAGTTGAATAAAATAACACCATTTTACACCAAAGAGAACAGAGCTTCTGGCAACATTATATATAGAGGCAAGGCCAAGGCAGCCATCCAGTCTAATTCAGGATGTTATAAAACATCCATTAGAAACTGTCAGAGGAAGGGAAAATTCCAGAAGGAAAAATAAGTTAATAGCCCCTACAATAGACTAAACGAATGGAATATTTAATCACATAACATAAAGAATAATTTAAATTACAGGCCAAATTGAAGATGTTTGATACAATTCTAACAAAAGAAAATGAGGGCAAGCTATCCTTTTGGATGTATTTCACGCCACTGTCTTATCCTTTGGATATGCGAAGTAGAGACCACATGTATTACAAATGTGACAATGACTGATCTTCAGTTTCATCTTTTTCTGCTTCTTCTATCAAGGTATTAGAAATTAAAAGTGACATACAAAGACAAGAAAAAAATCCTCTCTAAATTGTGCATGTATTGAAGCAAAAGAAAATGAGAGCATCCTGGGAAACTACAAGAATGTTCTAGAGAGAACCATTTAGGGCATACTTTTAATTATAGGTCAGTGTACAGTGGCATCAGAGATTCTCAAACACTGTATGCAAAAGAATCCACTGGGGACTCTTTCAAAGGAAAACTCTAGATGTCTGGGCACATCCTCCAATATTCTAGTTAATGAGCTGTAATTGGCAGAGCAGCAGTAATTTGCATTTTAACAAGCAATGAATGTTTTTAAATCTCCAGGTGATGAATCACTAGCACGGTCAGGCCTAGCATTTAAAACACCAATCTAGTTTAATCTTTGAGTCCATGGACATCTGCCATGCTTGAATGTCACTCAGACACTTTTGTCCCTTCCTACATTTATGAACTTCTCCAAGTGGAGGCCCAAACTCGGTTTCCCAATTTCTTTTGTAGCTGTTTTCTGTCATGTATCTGTCTATGCGTTTACCTGAAAAACTGCTCATTTATCTCATCCCTATCTGTGTTTCTTCTTTAAGTCACTTTCTCTATGGTTTCATGTGTTTCTTGCTCTTTTAAAACAAAAAAAAATGATTTAAAAAAATCTCAGAACTGTTTTGTTTCAAGTCTTTGGCTTACTCTCTTGCAAATCTAATCTCACTTGGGGTAAGATAATGATGCTGATTTTGTTGGCTGTAGTTTTAGAAACTGAGAGTTTTTTTGTTTGCTTTGGAACTGAGCTTAGCATTTCAGTTTTAAAGAGAAGAAGCTGAAGATAACACCTTACTCTCCCTTACTCAGTCTACTCTAATGGTTTTACAGTTGCCTTCACCTAACCTGACCCATGGGCTCAGCACTCTGGAATCCTGTTGTATCTCTCTGACTCTGAGGCACCTGTCTTGTGTGATATCAGAATTGGTGGGGCACAGGGCCCACTTAAGAACTAACATAGTTTCAGAATCCCGGAACTGAAGTTTGCCTGCACTTTTATTATTTTCCTGTTCTGTCTTTTCATTGGCTCTGAGCCCAGCCACATGACTTCCTCGTCACTGCCTTTCTATACAGACCTCCAGGTCTCTATGGTTGGTACTGGGATTAAAGGCTCATGTCACCACACTTGGCTGTGTCCTTGACCATACAGAGACTCTGTCTGTCATGTGATTGGATTAAGGATGTGTGCTACCACTGCTGGACTTCTGCTTATGACTCTCTATGTGACCTTGCTAAAAGTGGAAGGCTGAGTCAGGAGACGCTGCCAGCCACTGATGTCATGAGAAGTAAGATGTAAAGTACCGGTAAGCCACAAGCCACGTGGCAACTTATAGATTGATAGAAATGGGTTAATTTAAAATATCATCCTGAGTGAGGTAACCCAATCCCAGAAAGACAATCATGGTATGTACTCACTCATAAGTGGATTCTAGATATAAAATAAAGAACAATCAGACTAATTAAACAAAAATGGATGGACTAATAGGTAAACTGTGGGACTCACTGTCACACCGCAGCTTCCAGAATGTGTTTCTTCGCATTTTTTTGTTTGTTTGTTTGTTTGGTTTTTGGTTTTTCTTTTAAATTTTGTTTTGTTTTGGGGGGAGGGGGGATGGTCACATTGGGACAGGGAGATAAGTGGGATTGGAATGTATGATGTGAAATCCACAAAGAATCAATAAAAGTAAAAAAAAAAAAAAAGATATAAGAACTGGATAGCAAGAAGCCTGAGCCGTTAGGCCAAACAGTTTAAATAATATAAGTGTCTGTGTGTTTATTTGGGTCTGAGTGGCTGCGGGTCTGGGTGGGACTGGAGATAACTCCAGCAACAGATTGCTTTTAGACTTCTGAACTCCATAATACTAAAATAATCAGTAAGAGTGTTCTAAGCTACCAAGCTTATGGTAATTTGTAATAGCACAACAGAAACTATTATGAGAAGAGTACACAGCCAATTAAATAGAAGTAAGCTTTTTTTTTTAAAACTTTAAGATACTTTGCACAGATTAATAAATATGCCAAATGTAAACTACTGAACATTTCAAAATTAACAGAGCATTTAATTTAAGGATCTATCACCACAAAAATATAAGTATTCGAGATGATGAATAAGTTACTTTGATTTAATTATTATACATTGTATTCATAAACAATAGTATCACATTGTACCCAATAATATACGCAACTCTAACTTATCAATTTATCATTAAAAACAGAAAATTTCAAAAGAAATATATACAGGTAAGGAGAGTATTGATATCTGCATGCAATCATACGGCAATAGCAAATTACCTTCCTCTTGCATACTAACAAGTAATGATGGCTACATTTCAGTAAACCAGGCCTCTGAGAAACTAGAAGATGGCAGGAATAAGAGATGAGTCAACATGGTACATGATGATGCTCTAGATCAGTGCTTTTCAACCTTCCTAGTGTTGTGACCCTTTAATACAGTTCTTCATGTTGTGGTGACCCCCAACCATGAAGTTATTATCATAACTGTTATTTTTGCTACTGTTATGTAATGTGTTTCCAATACATATGTTTTCCAATGGTCTTAGGCAACCCCTGTGAAAAGGTCATTTTGACCCCGGAGGGGTCGCAACCCACAGGTTGAGAACCACCGCTCTAGGTGTGGGAATTGTATCCTCATTATATTCCAGATGGACACTCACTGCTGTAATACAGCCAGGGGACACTTACTAAATGTGGTGCAATGGTATTCAGAATTTTCATTCAGAATTTTTTTTTTTTTTTTTTGGTTTTTCGAGACAGGGTTTCTCTGTGTAGCTTTGCGCCTTTCCTGGAACTCGCTTTGGAGACCAGGCTGGCCTCGAACTCACAGAGATCCGCCTGCCTCTGCCTCCCGAGTGCTGGGATTAAAGGCGTGCGCCACCACCGCCCGGCGGTATTCAGAATTTTCAGTCACCAGAACTGTGGACCAAATAATCCTCTTTACTTTATACACTACTCTGTGTCAGATATACTATTACAGCAACACAAAATAGACTAAGGCAGACACTTAAGATGGAATTATGGATAATACAGAGTGTATTATTTTATATTTTCAAAGCTGCAGATATGCATGGGAGTATATATTCTCCACGTGAGAAATATAAAAAAAACTTCTGCCCAGGAAATCATACCTTTCCTTCTTTAATCTTCGTTCCAATAATTTGTCGTCTTTGCTGAATGATCTCAATGAGAAGATCACATTCTTCTGTCAATTTGGCTTCTTGACGTGATGCATTGACCTACAGGATGAATAAAATGGCATTCATTTGGCCTTTCAGTTAAATATTATTGTCAACAGACTAATACACTTCTAGTAATCTCTAGATTGCCAGAATGTACACTTTAAATTTTAATTCTCCTTCCTACTGTTTGCAAGGATGGCAAAATATAGGTCCTATATGCCTGTCTGACTTGTATCCTCAGAAAACAAATCAGTTACAACACTCTTTCTGCCAAGCCAGACTTGCCCTTATATCAACTAGTGGGGAACTGATATGTGAAATGAAATATATGTGTAATTCCTGTTTTGGTAAACTTGAAAAACAAATTTAAAAACCACTTAATCTTATTAATTTATTCAGAACAAATTATTCTCAAGATATTTAACAGAAGTTTCCCAGAAACAATGTAGCAGTTTACATTATATATTCACTTAACATGTTTTAAATGTTCATGTTTAGATTTAATCCCTGTAAGATATCAAATCACAAAATGATGGCTTTATTCATCTTATGACATAATTTTAAATCTTACTCCTGATGTATTTAGACACAGAGGTTGTACAAATGAAAGCACACCATCTTCATGTAAAGGTGGATCAATGCAGAATGGCCTGTGTTTGAAACTTTGAGATGCATTGTATGGGACAGAGAATTACAATTAGCTCACTCTTGGCAACTCTACTTGGGAAATAGCACGGACATGCTATTTCCTCCACCTTGTGACCACACTGAAATGCTTATTCACAGACAGAAACCCAGAAATCCCAGCTGTGGGAGATGGAGATAACATCCACAAGCTTTATTATTTTAGTACAGCTACAGGAGGAGCTGTAAAGTTTCACAGGAAGACAATGGCACTGATGATTCTAGCATATCTCACAAAGAAGACAAGGGCCAGTTATGAGTTCTTTTGATTTTGGTAACGAGCTAGGGTAATTTCATTCTTTATGAATGAGATAAACTGGAAGTAGTACTGTGAGTTCAGGATAAACATCCAGTCATCATGGCTCACATAAACTATGTCCCTTTTCAAGAGGCCTAGGATTCCTTGAATTTTATTCTTGATCATTAACAGATGCCACATAAAGATGACACAAAACATTTTATTGAGAAGACAATGGCCACCAGCCATCTATAACAAACTGTGAGGCATTGTGTTCTATGTTAAACTATCACAGAAGTATTTGCTAAATGTTTGTGTAACTAACAAAGACAAAAGAAAGAATGGATTGACAGCTATAGAATTTAGAAGTCAGGCTGATAATTCAGGGAAGATAATCAGAGGGTAAACTAGGAAGGGAAATTATGTAATCAAGGAACAGCAGAAGAGTCTTGCTGTAAAGACTTGCTGGCCCACTTTCTCCTAGTGATAGGGTCATTTTGCTGCTTCTCAGACCATGACCTTTTAACGTTGAAATGAGAAAGTTGAAAATTGAAGTAAGCGCAGAAGGCACACCTAAGGCCAAAGTCTCCTAGACTAGAGATCAAATTCAGCCCCACAGGTCTCTCTTCTGCATTAGCGTCCACCTCACATTGATAATTGGTTAGAATTCCAAAACTGTCAGCATGGAGATTACCTTCTTTTATGGTAATATACACAGTTTCTTATATAAGTCAATGATAACATAAATTGGTTAACTACTTTTTTTGAGATCAGTCTGTTAGTAGTGCCCAATAAAAAGTCCTCCTGCTACGTTTTATGGTCTACTAGTGTTATAAGATTTCACAGAAGGGGTGGGGTAAAGTTGACAATTTTTTTCCTTGTCAAATGTATAAACATTAAAGGGATTTAATTACAGAGACACACTGAAAATCGGGCTATATGTCTGTGGAATGTTCTTTAGCAGTCTGTAAATGGTCTCCATTATTTCTTAAAACTTGCTCTTTTGACTTGTATTTAACTGCTAAATGAGATGTATGGTACCGAGTATAAACATCATTAATTTTCACACGCGTGTGGCCCTAAAATCTTTCGAAATATTTCATGGAACTCTTACAAAAAGGAACATCAATGGGGAGGAAATGTCTGGCCACTTCTCATAAGGAAAACTTAACTAATGTGCACTTTATTTATTTATTTATTTATTTATTTATTTATTTATTTATTACTTTGATTGTTTTTAAAACCGTGTGTTAATATGTGTCCATTGGACAATATGATGGGACTTCTGAATCTGGCTTATTTAACCCACTCTGATGATCTCCAGGACCATCCATTTTCTGACAAATGTTAAGGCTCCATTCGTTCTTATGTGGAATAAAATTCCATTATGTGTATGTACAACAGTTTTCATCCATTCATCTGTAAGTGGAACTGTAGGCTGATTCTATATCTTGGCTATTGTAGATAGTATAGCAAAAAACATGGCTGAGCAAGTATCTCTGTGGTAGGATACAGAGTCCTTTGGGTACATGACTGGGAGTGGCATACGGGGATCATGTTGTACTTCTGATTTTAGTTTTTATGAGGAACCTTCAAACTGAGTTTCATGATGAATATACTACTTTGCATTCTCACCAGCAGTGAATAAAGGTTTCTTTTACCCCTGCATTCATACCAGCATCTGTTGTTGTGTCTAACAGTACTTTAAAAACCCTCATTTTTTCTCATTTGACAATGCCTGCTTGAAATGAGTTAGCCACCTACAGTCTTTCAAAGTAGAACCTCCCAATTCCTCCTGCCAAAGGGATACACTCATTTGATAGATGGCTTCCTGTTTGTACACAGATGGAACACTGAAGTAAGCCTGGGACAGGATAAAGCCAATGTGTTAGAGACAGGAAATTTGACTTCAGAGTATTCGGGGGAAAAGGAGCATTGCTCAATGTACTAGGAATTCTACAAGAATAATGACCCTTGGGGATTGTACCTCCCAAGGGACACACTTGCCCACAATTAGTGCAATCTTGAAATTATACCACTAAACAGTTACACTTTTCCTTTGAGACTGTGGTTAACCTTGCCATCTGCGAGTTTTAAAAGTATACATCTACAGTGTATGTTTGCCTAAAATTAGTTCTTATGGTAAAATCAAAAGCAGGGTCATTCCACACTGATTTAAATTAAGGTGACCTAGACAAAGGTTGCAACATTTATATATGATGTTCTGTAGATGCTGTACTTTGGACCCCAAAACATTTGTCTCTGTATACTAGTCATCGGTAACTTTTAATCTGCATCTAAATCTAAAGCGGGTAGCAGTATTAAAAAGCATGTCCTAGTTATCCCATATCACTCCAAAACAAATACACTAAAGGAGTTCATTCCAATGTGGATAAGCTGATATTTGGCCAGTAAGATGAGGGAATGACGGGAAAACTGCATACACTTCAGCTCTGTGCCCCACCGTGCTCTGCTGACCAGGTGCAAAGAGAAATATGAGGATCTGAGGGTGCTTTGGGTTTTATTGCCAAAGGCAGCTGTGATGAACATTCCAGACCCTGGGGCAGAAGTTAGACAGAGCTGCCAGAAGGAACAATGAAAGGGATTCTAATAGTTCAGTTTGTATATAAAGCTGAGCCAAGGAGAACTGAGTAAGCACAGACGGTATTACTGTAATACATCTAATATATTTACATATAATCTTTACTTTGAAACTCTCTTGACCAAACTCAGATACTTTAGATTGTGCTCAAGTAGTCAAAAGAGAGAATGCCCCAGTACCCAGGGTCTCTGTGTGAGGAGCAGAAACTAGAAGACACAACACAGAGTCGCAGCTTTAATGTTCAATATGTTAGTTTGTGAGTTTTCGTGATGCTGGGAATGGAATCCAGAGCCTTGAATGTGCCAAGCAAGCCTTCTATCACCAAGATACATCCCAGAGCTTAATAGTTACTGTTTTTTGACTATTCAATCCCAACAATAACTTTTCATGATTAAAACATGGAATCCCTTCCTAAAGGGATTTTTCTGGGAAGTGACCATAGTGAAACTGTGCATATAAGCTATCAGAGCACCATGGTGGCAAATCTTTTGGACCACAGCAGATCAATCATACTTATTGATTGAATATTCAGATAGGGTTTGTTATGTGCTTGCTGCTTATTTAAAAATGATTCTCAGGATCCTCATGGTAAATCTTTACTTGAGGTTTCTAAGATTATGAAACTCAAATGTTGGATAAACAAGGTCATAAGATGCTATTAAAACGGTAACACACTACAGTGAGTAGAGCAATAAAATTCCTATAAACGAAATACAAATGTAACAAGGCAATAAAACTGCCCAGCAAAAATGCCACTGCTAATGCCTAAAACTTTGAAACTTCACACAAGGGAGCTTTATTCCCAAGAGTAGTATAACAGAACATGTCCATTCCAAGTGTTGATGCTGTTGCTAATATTTCAGTAAAGCCAAATCTTCAAATACGGTAAGATAATTCAGAGACCAAAGGCTAAATGAGACACTTCAGAGCTCTGGGCCTTGGGATGTTTTCCGAGGATAGCAATGTAAGGTCTGTGTGAATCACTAGCTGTATGTTCCTGGTTGTCCGTATCAACTCTCCACTTTTCAGATTCCCTGTATCCATAAAGAAAACACAGATTCTTACCTCCCAGAGCAAATGCAATATTGTTAAACATACTACAGGGTACAGGACAGTCCTCACAACAGTCCCTTAGGTGCACTGGCAAGAACTAATGAGTTAGTACATGAAAAAGCATTGAAACTTGCTTCATAAATAGCAATCCTATGTTCATATCCACTCTCAATGCTGTTTCTAAGCTCAGTTTATCTGCAATGTCCATATAGAATGAAAATGATAGGTACTAGGAACAATCATCCTATTCTGTCTTCCTGAGGACATTGTAGCATTAATCAATACATCAGCATCTTTCATCAGCTCAATAACTCAGGAAGCCATGTTAGCATGGTGACTAACTCTAGAATTTTTGGAGCTACTTTGAAATCCCAAGTGAATCCCATGAAGGTTGTTTCCTATGCAACTGGGTTCGGAGAGAGGATGGGCTGAGGAGATTCTTCCATGATATAGAGCAGGAGGTGGAAAAAATTCTTGCAAAGCAGCAGAAAGTAAATATTTTAACTTTATGGACCATATGGACTCTGTTGCATCTAATCAATTCTTGTTATAGTCTTAAATGCAGTCATAGACAATGTGTAACCACATAGGTGTGGCTGTGTGCCAAAAACCACTTTATTTACCAAAAGGAGATGACAAGTAAGATTTAATTCTAGGGTCATAGTTTGCCATCCTTCAGCATAGAGAACAGATCATGGGCTTTAAAGCGAAAAGTGTGAAAATGTATGAATTTCTCTAAGATTTCTTTATTTGCATAGTTTCAATGAAGACATCTGTGAACAATCTGGAAGATAGTAGATATTCAGTAAACCTAGTCTTCCTTCTAGTCATGAAGAGTTTGCAATTACTGAATTAATAGGTTTCCATTTTGAAGCTGACAATCCTGCACGGCTGCCTGGCTTTTACTTTCTCCACTATGTCCTGCAGACTTCTGTCACATTTATAACAAACATTGGCCCTCCTATGCTCTATTTCCTGGGATACACTCAGACGACTTCAGCCTTCAGTGTCACATTCTTGGCACTAATGGCACAGACATTTGAGGTTGTTTAATGGCAACTTTTTGGAAAGCAGTTCCAAAATGAAGCAACAGAATGGAAGGTGTTGCTCATAATTCATTCAAAAACAATGATCTCCTTCCTTCCTTTAGCTTATTAATTATGCTCTTTATAAAACAAATGCTCTACACCCTTCCGTTTGGGCTGACCACATAGAATAAAAAAAAACTCCACTAAACTGGCATGCACAATTATGTCTATCGAATCCTTTTCATAAAATTTCTCAAAATATTCTGTTAGGTAATCTTCAACAAGTGTATTTAGTAAAAATCAGCTTCTTTTGAAGGTGAAAATAACTTAGAGCTGCTTGTTGAGTTAAAGGAAAGATGGAGGCAACACAATTCAGAGAAAGGAAGCGATTCCTAATGGAAAGAGGAAACTTCTAGCCTGCAGTCTCACATTCATTACTCGCACTTGCATTTGTCATTTTGGTAAGTGGCATTCTTTCCAGTTTGTACCATGATTCCTGTGTAGTGATGTGATGGAGAAATACAGAGTTGGATTTCTAGTCAAGCTTGCATTACTTCAGTGTAGTTACCACCTGCTCCTCTGTAAAGTTCTTCAGAATGAGAACCAGTCCCTGCCCCTCAGCATTCCTTCCAGAGAGTTAAATGTACTTGATTACATTATTAATAAAACTTGGAAGTACAACTGGAAAAAGGTAAAAATAGCTCTATCTTCATGAAGTATCCACAAGTGATATCTATGAAACCTCTTGTCTGACTGTTGCCCCTCCAGAATATGAGCAATAGCACAGAGGCTGACTACTGAATATCTTTGCTGCCCAAGCTTTAGTATCTATATTTATGCAAATACAACAAAATAGAGGATGGGTTGTAGAAACAGGATATGTGGACTATGGTCACAAACAAGGAAAGCACTCATGCTATCACTCCATCTTAGATGCAGTCTATGGCTTTGCTGTCACTGAAAAAAATATGGTATAAGATGAGAACGGAAGCACAGATACTTGATGAGAAATACCTGTAGGAAGCAGGGAAGTGGACAAGGAAAGGTATGAAGACAACAGTGTGCCTACCCAAGCTCAGTCTGGGCAACTGGAGATTAAAAAAACAACAGGCAACTCTGAGAATCACTGCAGCTAAAGGATTTATCTAACATGTCCCACCAGGAGGGAGTCAAAAGCTTCCAAGCACAGGCAAAGAATTCACCTCCTCTGGACTTCTCTGGGAGAGGCCGAGGAACCCCGCACTAAGGGGGGCAGGTTCAGTAAGTCTCACACGGACAAGGCACTGATAACCATAGGTGCCATACAGTCTTCTTGTCATCTTCTTTTGCTCCTTTTCCTCCTCTCCCTTCTTGGTTTTTTGTTGTTGTTGTTTTTTTTTTTTTTTTTTTTTTTTTTTCCTGAGACAGGGTTTCTCTGTATAACAGCCCCGGCTGTCCTAGAACTCCCTTTATAGACCAGGCTGGCCTGGAACTCATAGAGATCTGCCTGCCTCTCTCTCCCAAGTGCTAGGATTAAAGACATGTGCCACCACTGCCTGGCCCTCTACACTCTTCCTAAGACTAGCTCTAGAAGATAATTTTTCTTTCAATGGTTTCATATGCCCAGCTCTAGAGGAGGCTAGAAGGAGCTGGTGCCACATTCATCCCCTTTGCTCTGTAGCTCTAATAGCTTAGGACTAAATATGAAGCATACAGACTGTGTCTGACAGTGCTTTCTATATTGGCCATGGCCATTCCCTACTTCAGGGCCACACTCCACATATGAGTATTTGTGCTTCACTTACCGCAACTTGTCTATATTTGGGCAAGAGCCAGACTACAACAGTGTGTGTGTGTGTGTGTGTGTGTGTGTGTGTGTGTGTGTGTGTGTGTGTAACATGTATGCGTATGTGTGTGTTTCCTTATCTAGAGACTCCTTGCTTCCATCATTTCCATTCATTGTGAAATTATTGTTGACTTTCTAAAGCAATCATTCTGAAGGTTGAAGATCTGCACTACAGCTAATTAAAAAAACGAGTTAAGGAGCAGCATTTGAAGAAATCTCCATCTCAAAATCTACTATCATCTATCTATCTATCTATCTATCTATCTATCTATCTATCTATCTATCTATCTATCTATCTATCATCTATCCATTCCTTACCTCCCTCTCTCTCCTTTGCTCCTTCCCCAGATGCTCAACCCCTCCATTATCTGAAAGGTCAGCTATATTTCTATATACAAGCCAGGAATACGTTGCTTTCTCACCTTCCTACCTGGGAAACAGCAGGCTCTGTTCAGTGTGTGAAGATCAAGGTTGGGTAGGGGAGAGGGAAGGCATCCTGCCAGGTAGTGGAAACATTGCTTGCTTTAATTTTATAGCTAAGAACAAAGCCTTCTTATTGTTTAATAGAACCCTTAAAGGCAGGCCTCACTGGCATAGTTCTAATTTTTTTGAAACCACAAACAAGAGGAATTCTTTAAGGCCATTTCATGAAAAGCAGAAGGGAAAAGCCATTTGATTCTGCAAACATTAAAGTGATCCTTTGCTTCAGTAGCCAGGGGTTGATTCCAGGCTAGCATTTACATGTGTCCTCTTTACAGGAGCGTCTGTTGCTACTGTCTACCTGAACCCACTCTTTTACTCACAATAGGTCATGATGATGGCAAATGCATGAAAAAATAAACACACAGATCCCATCTTCCTTCAGGATGGCATCCCTTTGGCATCATTGTTTTTGTATAATGTGCTAAAAGAAGAACTAATTGCACCAAAACCCAATGATCCCATACTTTCCCCATGCAAGCCCTATTTATAAGCTTAGAACTACTGCACCTTTGTTCAGTACATATTTTGATTCTTGCCAATGAATTAAGCCTGTTATGCAATCAACTTCCAGACTGCAAGGAAACCAAGACTAGTGGTTTCCAGAGATCTTTGCAACAGTCTTAGCAGCAAATGAACGGAAGCAAGAGGAAACGAGGCTGCTCTTGTTTCTCGCTGAATGAAGGAGATGCTACCAGCATACCCATGATGATACCTGAAGCAAGTTTTATTGACTTTGAATGTCTTTTGGTTGTTGATTCAGAGGATATGGTATAGTGTCTCCCCCTCTCTTTGTGTGTGTGTGTGTGTGTGTGTGTGTGTGTGTGTGTGTGTGTGTGTGTGTGTAGGAACAGTCTGATATTTTAAAAGATGACTCAATAAGTCACTTTTACACCTCTGTCATTTTAACTAGTTTTCATGTGTCAAATAATTCTTTTAAAAGCATTTCCCCCCAACTTCATTCAGTCTGGCTATCAGTTTGATTTTAGAACCAAGAGAGGTTTCTGAGAGTATCTAGAACATTGGTTCTCAACCTCCCCAATGCTGCGACCTCTAATACACACAGTTCCTCATGTTGCAGTGTAATTTTGCTACTGTTGTGAATTGTAACATAAATATCTGTGTTTTCCTATGGTCTTGGGCGACCCCTGTGAAAGGGTTGTTCAACCCCCAAGGGAGTTGAGACCCACAGGTTGAGAATCATTGATCCAGAAAATCAAAAGGAAAGGTACAGGTTTACAGTGAGGGGTTGGAAAGACCTTCTATGACCTCTCTTAATGGCTCCAGAATGCCTCAGATGGACATCTGCCTCCTAGTTCTTTGCTTTGTTAACTGCATCTTCCTGCCCCTATCCAGTGCCACATTCCTCAGTTTGGGCAAGGTCCTGGCAGGCATGTTTATCACCTTAGGCTGTGTCTGGGTATCTGTGGTTACTGAAATCTGCCACTGCAGAGTATAATGAGTATAATGTTTTCAAGGAAGGCCCATTTCTGCTCTTTAGGGTGACAATTTATCTGGCATTCAGATTTATGCAAATGAGCTAATGCTGGAGGGCAGACAGAAGGATGCAGGTAATGCCTTGTAAAATGCTATTAGTGCACCAAGAGCCATTGGCAGATATTATACCATTTGCTAGACATCCTAGGAAACCTGGCATACTTCCCAAGGAATCCTGCCAAGTAGGAAAGGACTAGACATGGACTTACAGACCATGGGAATTTTTGTACAAGGAATGCATCTATACAAGTCATTAACTATATAGTTTTTCTTAAGCTTTTAAATAAATCTCATTATCTACTTACAAATCTAATACATTTTATAAAACCAAGAACAATCACTCATAGGGCATCCTTAACTCAAGCTTGCCAGATCCATCTTCATTAAACAATCAATTCCATCTAGAAATCAGGTAATTAAGATAATTTTTAAAAAATGAAGTAAATCCTCTCATACAAGGAAATGCACATACTTTAAGGGATACCTAAACAGATATTCATGACCAACACAACCAAGATATAAGACATTTCTATAATCCCACAAAACATCCTCAAGCCCTTCTTCCAGGCAATGCTCACCCCAGACAATCATTGCTCATATTTTACCAACAAATTCCTGAAACATATTAAACTGCATTTATAAATTTCATCTTCAGTTTACTTTATGATCACTTCAAATTCTTAAAAGGATAAAATGAAACCTTTAAAAAATTCATCTTTCCCAAGTCCTAAGTAGCTTTCTGTAAGTTTCATAAATTAGACATTCAGCTTAAAATTACAGTTCTAAATTATGTTTTAAATTTAATCTGAAAGCAAAAATTTCAAATTTCTGTAAAGTGTCATCTCTTAAATACTATACATTATTGACATACAAATGTTAAATTATAACATGAAATATTGATTCTATGGTGTTATTTAGGTTTTTGTCTTGGATACATATGTTAAACTTCCCTGTGAGAATGAAAAACAACTCTTTAAAGGAAGCAAATTTGTTGTCTCAAAGAAGTTGGGATAACCACAACAATGGTTAATGACCAAAGATTTATGAATACTTCAGAACTGATGGCTCTTTGATTCTACTTGTACCACAGATGTGTTTGTGTACTTACTGAGCCTTTGTGAAGGTCTTCTGGGCATAATTTAGTGCGACTTCTCCCAGGGATCTATCATTCCCATCACCACTTTCATTTTATCACCTACTTTGTGTAGTTCAGGTACCACTCCAGTCACTTTACATTGTTGGAGGGAACTTCATATGCATTCTCATTCATAGTCTTCTCTCTACCTCATTTTGTTGTGTTCACAAACCTGGCCTGAAACTCACAATGTAGCCCAGGATGACTTCAAAGTCATGGTCCTCTTGCTTCAGTCTTGAGAGTGTAGGATTACAGGTGTGCACTACCATGACTGGCTTACCTCATTTCTTTATTAGTTGATTTTTGTTTTGTTTTGTTTTGTCTGGCTTCAAGCTACATACCTATGGCCAATATGATAATGTTTACATGAAAAGGCTGTTGAGATAATTATATTAGAAAGTGAGTATATGCCCCCCCCCCTCCCCAGCTGAATAGGCTGCGTTCTTTTGGAACGCACCACAGAATGGGATTCTGGTGACGATCCGCATTCGCTCCTCAGTCCTTTAGCTTACCCACCGCCATACCCGGCAGATCCCCCTCCCCCCCCTCTGCCCGCACACTCCTGTGCCAGGAACGTGCTACCACTGGCGCCATGTCCTACCAATACCCAGCACTGACCCCGGAGCAGAAGAAGGAGCTGACTGACATCGTTCATAGAATTGTGGCTCCGGGCAAGGGCATCCTGGCTGCAGATGAGTCCATCGGAAGCATTGCCAAGCTGCTGCAGTCCATTGGCACTGAGAACACGGAAGAGAACAGGCGCTTCTACCGCCAGCTGCTGCTGACTGCTGATGACCGTGTGAATCCCTGCATTGGGGGGGTGATCCTCTTCCACGAAACATTCTACCAGAAGGCGGATGATGGACGACCCTTCCCCCAAGTTATCAAGTCCAAGGGCGGTGTTGTGGGCATTAAGGTAGATAAAGGCGTGGTGCCCCTGGCGGGAACCAACGGCGAGACCACCACCCAAGGGCTGGATAGGCTGTCTGAACGCTGCGCCCAGTATAAGAAGGATGGAGCTGACTTTGCTAAGTGGCGTTGTGTGCTAAAGATTGGGGAACACACTCCCTCAGCCCTTGCCATCATGGAAAATGCCAATGTTCTAGCCCGTTATGCCAGCATCTGCCAGCAGAATGGCATTGTACCCATTGTGGAGCCTGAAATCTTCCCTGATGGGGACCATGACTTAAAGCACTGTCAGTATGTGACTGAGAAGGTACTGGCTGCTGTCTACAAGGCTCTGAGTGACCACCATGTCTATCTGGAAGGCACATTGCTGAAGCCCAACATGGTCACCGCAGGCCATGCCTGTACCCAGAAATTTTCCAATGAGGAGATTGCCATGGCAACTGTCACAGCACTTCGTCGCACAGTGCCCCCTGCTGTCCCTGGGGTCACTTTCCTGTCTGGAGGGCAGAGTGAGGAAGAGGCGTCTGCCAACCTCAATGCT
>CABHPP010110065.1:8792-43902 GCA_902168425.1 Peromyscus attwateri | reverse complement strand
AGGAGGAAGGGGGGGAGGGGGAGGAGGAGGAGGAGGAACCCCAGAGCCCCAGGATTGGAGGGAAAAAAACGTGTTGACTGCAAGGACACTTGAGGAAGTCTCCATTGGTGGTGATCAAATCATGGGATGTCCACAGCGGGTGGGGGTGGAGAGTGGAGAGTGAGCTGGGGCAGGAGTTAGGTCCCAGGGCAGGGGGTGCCGAAGCCTCTGTTAACTATGTGGAACAGAGCAGCATTGTGTCACACCAGAGTCACAGACCAGGAAGAAAAGAAGGAAGTGGACCCGGCTCCCTGTGCTGAGTCCGAGAGCCACAGGTCCAGTTCAGAAAAGGGAGAAAGATTTCAGGTCGGCAATCACTGAGGTGAGGTGAGCCCTTGAACTGACTTCAACTTTGGAAAGGAGAGCAAGTCCTACGTTACAGAATCTGCCTGATTGGCTAGCGCTGGAGGCATGGCCCAGCTGGAGCCAAGATTCCATACTCGTAATTCAGGGTGGTGACTAGCAAGCTCAGAGGCATTTGCTGGTGTTCTGATAGATATCGTGGCCTAAACTTTATGGAGGGATGGGAGATCAAAGCAGTTCAGTGGCTTTCCCAAGTTCCACTTCTGCTAAAGGTCTGACTAGAATTGCAGAGCAGCTGGTGGCTGGTTCCAAACCCACGCTGATGCTACTCCTGTGTCTTCTTAAGAGGTGGCTTTGGCTGGCACAGAGGAACTGTCTGAAGGTACGTTTCCCTTTCAACAGCCCTCTGCCGGACATTGAGGTTAAACACACAATCCTATGGGTTAGTGGAAAAGAGGGACCATGCACTTAGGAGAAACTGCCCCAAATGTAGCGCAGGCTTCCACTGGAGGCTTGAAAAATCAATGCTGAATACTTCTGCCTCTAGAGAATAAAAGGGATATTAAAAACAGTTCCTGTGTGGCTCCACAATACAAAACTCAAGGTTGAAATCATTCGCTTGACAGCTAATTAATTTAGAAGAATCAGTCACTAATACCTGAGGCAAATATCCCTTAGGCAAGTACATATATCCACATCTGGAAACATAATAGGATTAATCTCTGAGAGTCTGGCCACCAGAAGGAATTCTGGGCCTAAAAGGGTTGTAGTCACAGCGGAAGAACAAACGTCTTGAACAAAGTGTGGTGCCCTTAGCTGAGACAGAGTTGCCACCTCCCAGGAGGGAAAGCCAGGAATATTTGTGTATAGCTCAGCCTGTTTCTCAGAAGGCCTTTTATGCTCAGCTGATAGGCATGGTATCTCAGTCATGAAAGCCAGCAACAATTGTCTGAGTGCCTCCCAGCACTGAGAACTGAGGGAGAGGCAGACAAGTAAGCAAGCAAAACCAACAACACACAAATAAAAAACCCTCAGCGGCTCTGCAGTCAATGACACAAAAAGCCCTCCGTACAAACCACGGCACACCCACCGAGATGAGAGCTAAGAGATGGGCTTGGTGCGGAGGGACACATTGGTAGGCTCAGCATTTGGAGAGGGTGACAGAAAGATTGCGAGTTCAAGACCAGTCTCAGCTGTATAGTGAGGGCCTGTCTCTCAAAACCAAGGGCTCAGCTGGTAAGCCTTTTCCTGGCATTGTGTAAGACTCCAGGTAGCATCTTCAGCACATGAATAAATAAATAAATAAATAAATAAATAAATAAATAAATAAATAAATAAGGAATGTAACTGTGGTGTGTGAACTAGAGAAAAGCTATCCAGAGCAAGGAACTGGTACTGGTATGGTTTGTGTGGGAACTCAGAGGACAGACAGAGAATCAAGGAAATGGGTTGGGGAGGCAGCCGTGGGAAGAGAGATGGATGGGGGCTCTTTTTTCCAGGGAGCATGCTTCAGCTGGGCAATGGTGGCAGAGTGAAGGCCGCATTTCCCAGCCTGCCTTGTGGGTGAGTGTGTCTACCACATGACCTCGGTTTGGAGAGCAGACTATGAAGTAGGACTGTGGGGCGGGCTGGCCCTTAGAGGGTAGGAGTGTTCCCCTCTCTGCCTCTTTCCTCCCTCCTGCATTGGCTAGATATACACAACAGACCAACTAAAGAACTCACCTGGGGCTTGAGATGAGAGTTTGTTTTGGGCTTCGCAGAGGCTTCCAAGAGGCCATACACAGCTCTGTGAGGAAGAAAGAAACTTCTGACAGCTGGATGCTGCCCTTTGGGCAGTCTGTTCTTCAGCATCTGGTCAGTGCTGACAGCCCACATGCCCAGAGGGGAGAAGAAGGAGCTCCTGAAAAATGAGAAGACCCCCAGAGGAGGCCGCAGTCTAATTGGGTAATAGCACTTCTAACAAGGAGAAAGTGTGAAGGGCACTGGAGTTGAACTGCAGTGTGTGTACCAGCCCCTTCCAGAAAGAGGTGTGCTGTGTGCAAGAGAAGCTTGGCACGTGCTGAGGCTCCACAGGCCTGGTATTGTCTCTGCATTATACTCAAAACACTTCGGTGCAGCCACCAAAAGTCAGGTACCAGCAATTTCAGTCTCCGCCTTCTTCCTTCGGAAACGTTTAAGAGGGGCCAAAAGTCGGCCCCGCCAAGGCATGGTGGAGTGAATTCCCTTTCTTCTCTGGTTTACATCTTCTGCAGCAGCACCAGGGCCCAGCACTCCCTCCCTTCTCCCCAGAATGCACAGCTCTCTCCCGCAGCCTCCTTCTCTTTCTTTATCAGGTGTCTGCCTGGGTTGAGCCTGCAGCTCGCTCTGCAGGAATCCAAGTGTGCAGGCAGCTTCTGATACTCTGGTTTGAGTGTGGTGGCATTTGATCCCATTAGGAGCTATGAGGATAGTGAAAACTTCATTTCACTGTGGTGCTTAGAGATGGGCCTCTGCCTGGGGATTGCAGTTAAGTAAGGCCTTCAGGTGGAGCCCAAGGATTAAGTCCTGGTATCTTTATAAAGTAGGGAGAGACACTGAAAACACACTCTTCTCTTCCCAGGTGATATGCAGCCCCACCTCAGGACTCTGCCAAGAAGGCCATTGCCAGATAAGTACATCCAGAGCTGTGAACTAGTGATGCCCCTTTTTTTAATGAAGCTACCCAGCCCCAGACATTTCAATGAAGTTGTGAGTGAACAGACAGATAGAGATAGTAAGGGGACCTGGGAAAGTCAATGAAGTTGCTTTTCACAAGTGGGATTCTCTACCTTTCTTCTGTTGTTTTAGAGGTCTTTACATAGTTTTCTGGAGAAGTCTCCCTTCTTTAAGGGATTTGTGCTCTGAGGGGAGGCGACACCTGCAGACGCCTTTTAAGCTATGATTATGTTGGTGCTCTGCAGGACAGGGGCCAGTCTCCTGGGATCAGGGGATAGATCTCAGGGTTGGGGCTGGGCTGTGGTACAGAGCTCAGTCACATCACTCTTTCCTCCAAAGGCTGTATTCATGTCACTCTATCCTTGACCCAAGTCCTAGTAATTAGCCAAATGACCACCAAGTGCACAAATGATGACCGATCAGAGTCAAACACCATTCTTACACATGTCTCATCTGTTCTGTGAGTTTATTGCAGCGCTGTTCACAATAGTCAAGACAGAGAAACATCCTAAGTATCCGCTGATGGACATATGGATACAGAAAATGTGACTCACACACAGGAATATTATTCAGCCTTGAAGAGGAGGAAATTCCCTCAGTTTTGACAGTGGATGAACCTGGGGGACATTGGGCTCAGTGAATCCTTCAGTCCCTGAAAGACAAGTATCACGTGACCTCACTTCTGTGTAGAATCTACAAAAGTGAAATACCCACAGCACAGAGTTCAAAGTTACCAGGATCAGGAGGAAGTCAGGGGGAGGGGAGAGAGATTGATGGACAGGCTCAGAGTTGAAGTTCTAAGACAAAGCCACTCCAGAGACCCACTGCTCAGCAAGGTGAGCACAGCCTCACAGGACTGTATGCTGAGAGATCGGCGCTCTCCATGCACAAGTGTGACCCTGAAAGGTAATTAACTATGCTAATTAGCTTCATTGTAGCAATCACTGTACAGCTGCATTTACCCAATTTTATACATATTTATGTATAATTTTATTCATCAACTATACCTCAATAAAACTGAGAAAGTTAAAAAGAATAGATGAACTTTTTCAAAGGAAAGGAACATGGCCTATCTGGAGCACTCTGCACAGAGGCTAGAGGCCTCTTTATTTGAAACAAATACAATTGCACTGCAATGTGTCTCAGCAATGGGGTCAGACGAGCGGCAGGTTACAGTGTGTGTTTTGTGGTTTCGTTCACGAAAAATAAACTGCACCTTGTCATTATCCTGGTGTCTTAGTTACTTTCCTATTAGTATGAAAAGACATCATGGCCAAAGCAACTTATAAAAGAAAGCATTTAATTGGGGCCATGCTCCAGAGGGTGAAGCCATAACCACCATGGCAAGGAGCATGGCAGCAGGCAGGCAGGCATGGCACTGGAGCAGTACATAAGAGCTTACATCCTGACTCACAAGTTGGAAGGAGAAGGGGGGGTAGAGAGAGGATAGGGAGAGAGAGAGATTGGGTTGCTCCTGGTTTGGGCTTTTGAAACCTCAAAGGCCACCCCCAATGACACACCTCCTCCAAAAAGCCACACCTCCTAATCCTTTTGAAACTGTTCCACCAACTAGGAAACAAGCATTCAGATATATGAGCCTCTGGGGAGGGGGGGGGGGCCCTTCCCAAACCACACACTTGGCAACGAAGAGGATGCTCTAACAAGACACTAGTGGCCCTCCCTTTTGCTGTCAGACTACTGAAATAATGGTCCCCAAGAAACTGGAATTCCCCTAGGAACCTCATGTTGGGAGAAGGAAAAACATGTAGCCAGAGGGGAACCTTGTCTTCCTGAAAGAGATTTCACACAGTTCTGACAGCTCTTCAGCTCACTTCACAGGAGAGACTGCAGCCGAGTCAATGACAGGTCAAGATGAGCAGGACTGCTTAGCTGAGCATACCTCTTGACTCTGTTTAAACACGGACCTCATATCAGGACCCCAGAGATGGATTTGAGGTCACTAATCCTACTTATTACTCCTCACAATGTGCCCACAGTGGGTGACGACTCTCCTGTTCATCGCCGTTACTTGCCTGTTTAATTGTCCTATGGAGTTCAGGTGCAGAGCGTAGCTTGTTGGGGCTGCAAAGGCTCCGGTCCAACTCTGTGACAACTCAAATAACAACCCTCCCAGCACACTGAAGAACAGAGAGACCAGAGCCAAGGTGGTGCGGTTTCCTCTGGGTGGCAGAATGACGGGCGTGTCCATTTCCTCACTTTTCTGCTGTGTTTAATTGCAGTGTGGGCGGGAGGATTTTTCCTCTGAGCGATGGTGCCGCCCTACGAAAACATTCTAAACAACCCAACATCTGCTAACCTTGCCGAAAGAGGAAGAACACGGAGGACCAGCAGATGGATGGACCTCCATGGGGTTCAACGTGCTGTACTCAAGTGGACAGGGAAGGTCGGGAGAGGGTACTCTAGACCTGTGAGTAAAGGATTTGGGGAACATGTGCCCCAAATTTGCTCAGGTCCTAGAGTGAGCAC
The DNA here is from genome assembly GCA_902168425.1 of Peromyscus attwateri. NCBI lineage: Eukaryota > Metazoa > Chordata > Mammalia > Rodentia > Cricetidae > Peromyscus > Peromyscus attwateri. The sequence continues at coordinate 38,379 of CABHPP010110065.1, read as the reverse complement.
TTGCTGTTGTCTGATGAGGTCTTTATCTAAATTTAATCCTTTTTTGTTCTCATGGGAATTTTATTTTAAAAGGAAAATATTACATTAAGATCACCGTAAAGATTTCAAGCCACCGTCTGTGTGGCTGTTTATTTTCTCACCCGAAGTGATAATTGCCTCTTCGTGGCACTGTGTCTACTGCCAAGCTGATTATCATGTCATCAACAGAACATTAAACCCTCAGGGAAGGGGGCACCTTCAGGTAAGGCAGAGGCAGAGGGGCCCCCAGGAAGCCAGAATTTGAGCTTCAGGCAGATGTCAAAGCTAATAAGGGACAAGAGGAAAGGATGGCTCGTGGCTGTCAGAGAACTTCTGTTATCCACCCAAATGGACTCCCAGCATGTTGCTGTCTCCCTGCTTCCCATTAGCTCTACCAGTAAAGGAAATGTGTGTCTCTATTGCCAAACTCAATAGTTTAGATTGGAGGAAATGAAAGGCCTGCTGTGGCCTGGGAGCTCAAGAGCAGTTCCATACTATAGGACAAAGATCCAGGACTGTCCCTCAGTCATGCGTGTGCACCCAAATCTATGCAACCAGACTCTCTTTATGATGTGAGGGGCTATGAATCTGCAGTTTACCAGTTCCCTCAGAATAGCTCTCTGCACATTCAACTCTGAGAAATACTATGTGGATTGTTAAAAAAGAAAGAATAGGAAGAGGAGGAGCATCGATGACTGAGAATATTGTAGATATCAGCAAAGAGGGTTGGGAATACTGACCTCCACATTGCCCACTTGGTAATTCATAAAACACTTTATTTATTGAGGTTCTGACTTGGGGCCTAGAGAACACGTCAGTGACTCCTGTCTGGGAAAACACATAAAACTTGACAAGGTTGCCTGAAATAACAATTACAGAGTGCTAAAGGTATAATTCGCATACCTGAAAAAATCATGAGAGCTGGGAATGAAAGTGTGGTCCTGTGATGCACAGCTGCCTCCATTGGCCCTCCTCAACTCCACAGTTCTGCTGGCAAAGTGGCAGGTTGATCATAGGGGACTGACAGCTAAAAGCTGGCATTGCTGCCACAATTGACACTGTGGGGACCTGTTGTTGGGGAGGAACCTCCCTGGTCTATTGTTGAAGTCCTGAGTTCAGGTAGGAATGAAGAAGCTGGGACTATTCTCAACTAGGTCTTACCCATGGACCCCATCCTCAGGTCAGCCTATATAATTTTGGTGAGAATCAGGCTAGGTAGTGGTTTAAATAAGAATGGCTCCCATAGGCTCATGCGTTTGAATGTCAGTCACCAGGGAGTGGCACTATTTGAAAGGATTAGGGGGTATGGCCTTGTTGGAGTAGGTGTGGCTTCATTGGAGGAAGTGCGTCACTGAAGTTGGGTTATTATGTTTCAAGAGCCCAACCCAGTCCCAAGGTCTCTTTCTTCCTGCTGCCTGTGGATCCAGATGTAGAACCCTCAGCTACTTCTCCAGCACCATGCCTACCTGCACCCTGCCCTGCTCCCTGCCATGAAGATAATGGGCTAACCCTCTGAAGCTGTAAGCAAGCCCCAGTTAAATGTTCTCCTTTATAGGAGTTGCTGTGGTCATAGTGTCTCTTCACAGCAGTAGAACAGTGACTAAGACAGGCTGTGTTGGTTACTTTTTTCATAGATGTGACAAAATACTCAGCAAAAGCAATGTAATGAAGGAAGAGTTGGTTTTGGCTTACAGTTTGAGGGTGTACAGTCCATCATGGCAGTGAAGACACGGCCAGGAAGCATGAGGCAGCTGGTTGTATTACCTCTGCAGTTGAAAAGCAAAGAGAGATACATGCCCAGGCTCAGCTTTTTAAAGCAGTTTGGGATCTCAGTCCACAGGATGGTGTCATCTACATTCAAGATAACTCTTCCCTTCTCATTTAAACTTTCTGGAAACACTCTCCATGGTGACTATAAATACTCTCAAGTTGGCAGTCAAGTTTAATCAGCACATGGCTAAGTCAGTTTAGGAAGAGCCCTCAGCCTTCATGGTTCATGGTCACTCAATTAATTAATCAAATTCCTCTCCTGTCCCATGTCTCCCACAGATGCCCACTGGGTATTCTGACAAGCCTCCAGCAAGGATTCTGTTAGGCCAACTTAACAAGAATTTTCCCCACCTGTAGGGCTCCTCTTAGTAATTTTCCATTTGCCAACCTTCACTTCTCAGTTGGCTTCTTGGCAAAAACCCCCACTTACTCTGGCTATGTTTGGGATTGAGCTCAGTTCCTCCCTGAGGTCTCTTGTCTGCAATTGCAGTGGTCCCTGACTGAAGTTCAGGTCTGGTTTGCTGAACAAAGGATAGCCTGCAGCTTTGCAGGCCAGAGACCAGAACCCCCAGTTAAAACAAACAATGGGCTGGTCAGAAATTTAGCAAGGAGAAATAAGGAAGGGGAACCAGGGGAAGATCTGATACTCTCAATCAGTGTGAACCTGGCAAGGTGTGAAAGCGGATAAGGACTTTGGATGTGACCACAAATAGCCACACATTCTCCAGCCACCAGAGCCCTAGAGGAATTAGGTCTCAGAGTTCAGGTGTGTGAGCCCTGCCTGAGACATGGGCTGACCTGGAGCCATGAGACACAGAGGAAAAATATGAGATGCATATTTCAAGTCCTGAGAGCAAGGAATTGGCATCCAAGATTGCTATACTCACTGAAATTATGCCTTTAAATTGATAGAGAAATAAAGACATCTGAAGACAAATACGAATGAAGACAATTCACAACAACCAAGCCAGCTGTGCAGGAAATATTTAAAGGAATACAATACCTAAAGGAAGAGCAACACAGGAATTAGTAGAGTTCATGAGTAAAACAGATGAACAGGAGAGTCAAGAATGGACCCACCATATCCAACACAGCAAACCAGAAAATTCCCAGTACTAATACCATGGCAGGAAGGTGGGGACCTACCAGCTATCCAGAACAAACACCAACAAAGTGGTAGGGAATAATAAACCCCTCTCAATAATGGCATCAACTCACCAACTAAAAGTTGCAGATGGACTGGCTTGAAAAACAAGATCTAACTTTGTGTTGTTTCCAAGAAATGTACTTTACAAATTTTTCACAAGAACATTTCCAAAAATGGAGCGTCAAAGACAGCAATCAGTTTACCAAGCTAAAGGAAGCAACTAGCAAGCTGCTGGAGTAACAGCTCTGTCTCTCCTATGAGAGAGTGGACTTCAAGTCAGAACTAGTCAGAAGAGGAAAAGAAACCCATGATAGATAAATAAAAAGAATAATTTATCCGGATGATGCAACAATTGTAAATATTTATGTACTGAAGTTTAGGCCTCCTGGCTGCTGGAAACACACACTAAGAGGCATAGACGGATCACACAGTTCCTGACGCAGTAAGAGAGACAGTTGAACTGCAACTCTCCCCTCTTTTCTTTTTTTAGGTCTTTCAAACTAAAACTTAGTAAAGAAACTTCACAGCTGAATTATACCACATGCCAACTGGATTTCACAGGTACCGACAAAATATTTTATCCAATAGAGAGAGGAGATACTTTCTTCTCAGCATGCAACCTTATCTGAAATCATTCACATATTAATAGCCCATAATAATCCCTAATGTCATATCAGATCACAGTGGAAAAAACCAGAACTCCATGGCCAAAGAAAGAACAGGAATTATGTGAAGACTGAACAATACACTTTTTGAATGAAGAGTGAATCACTGAAGAAACTCGGGAAGAAATTTAAAAATTCCTTGGGTCAAATAGAAATGAGTTCACAACTTCCCAGAACATCTGGAACACAGTCAAGGTAGTCCAGAGGAAGTCAGTGTTTATCAGAGCACCCAATAAAAATAACAGTTTGTAAATACATAACCTACTGATGCACCCTAACACAAATAACAGTTTGTAAATACATAACCTACTGATGCACCCTAACATTCTAGACAAATGGAAGTCAAATTTAAATACAGTAGATAACAAGAAATAATACAGAGTGGGCAATTACGAAAACAGAGGTGAAAAGAACAATATGTAGAATCAATCAAAGAACTGGTTCCTTGAAAAGAGAAGCAAGTTTGATAAACTACTAGACCAACTAACGAGAGACCCGAATCAATAAAATTAGAGATTGAAAAGGAGTTCCTACAACAGACTCCTGTAGGCAACCTGCCTCACAGAAAGCATTAGGAAATCCAGAATTGTTAAACAAGACGGCTTTTTATTTCCTTCCGGGGAAGGAAAGGATGCCTTTTCACCCTTAGAAGCCTGGAGTGGATGTTGTCTGACAACCTGGTGATCTTTTTACTGTTCTAGGGATCCAGCCTTCCTGAATCCTCCCAATCCTGAGCCTTGTTTAGGTACTAATCCTGAGCTTTGTCTCTCAGTGACTAGAACCCATCCCTATGAAAGAGGCCCATGTACTTTGCATCCTCCATCAATAGAATCTATCCTTATGCTTACTACAAATCCTTCCTCCTTAGGCCTTGCGATTAGCTCTGCTTATCAGCCAATAGAATTCATTCTTATTGTAAAGGTCCTGGGGGTGCTTTGTTACATTGCTAGGGCGTTTCTATGTAGCTATGCCTAAAGCTTTGTTGTGATAATCGTCACGTGGAAACCTTTTTCTGAAGTTTTACTGTGCTTAAATGTGTAAGAAGAATAAACCACAGGGCCAGACTCTGGAAGTCTTGACCCAGGTCCTGAAAAGATGGTACCGACTCCGGTTTCATTCTTCATCCTGAGTGGGAGCTCTCCCTATCAGCTGTGTGGCTTTCAGAGGTCCCCGGCAGACTCCAGTGAAACTCCAAGGATCACTGGGGAACACTTTGGAAATCCTAAACTCATATAACCTACCAAATTAAATCATGGAGATATAAGCAACTTCCATGGCCCCGAAATAAATGATGAAATCAAAGCGATAATTAAGTCTACCTACAACAGAAGCCCAAGACTTCACAGATTCACTGCTTGTGGATGTCAGACGACAGCTTTCAGGAGTTGATTCTCACCTGCTACCTTGCTGAGACTGGTTCTCTCCTGTTTCTGCCTCTACTTGCAGTGTACTCCAGATGAGGCCGCCCTTGAGCTTCTGACCAGGTCTCCCGTCTCCATCTCCCATCTTGCTGCAGGAGTATTGGCATTACAAATGCATGGTATCACATCTGGATTTTCTTTTTCCTTTTTTTTTTTTTTTTTTTAAATTCTGGAACTTTTCATTTCCAATCTTACTTCAATTTGACTTTATTTCAGATATTCTATCTCCTTATTAAGTTGATTTTACATCTTGAGTTGTTTACTTCATTCGACTTTTTTTATTTCACAGTCTTTTATTTTTGAGACTATAATGTAATTACAATACTCCTCTTTTCCTTTCCCTCCTTTCTAGCCCTCCCATAGATCCCTCCCTGCTCTTCATCAAATTCATGGTCTCTTTTTTTTCACTGTTACTATATGCATATATGTATATATTCCTAAATATATGTTTAGTGTGTCTGTCTTCACAGTCTTCATTGCAGCAATTATTCATATTCTATTTATGTTCTTTGCTCATGTTTGTTATAATTGTCATTTTGAAATCACTGACACATCATCTAAGTTGCCTTTCTCAGGGGCTAGTACTATGAGGGTGTTAAATTTTTGTGGAGTCTTGTTGCTTTGGTTATCCATGTTTGTATATATGTGAGGGGACCTAGGCATCTGGAGTTAAACTGTTGGTATCGATTTTGGTATAGAAGTCTTGTCTCTCTTTTGTTGAGTGGGTGTTTGAAGCTCTACTTCCTATTACCCAGACTTGCTAGGTTTTTGACCAGCTGTATGAGGCTTCAAGATATCTGGTCTTCAGGTGAGGCTTAGGGCTGAGTTGAGCTGCTGGTGTGGGTCTAGTGCCCCTCCTTGGGGAAAGGTATTCCTAGGGTAATGGGAATGCATGTAGTTGGCAGTACTAGTCTGGTGTCTGCCTATTGAAGGAACCAAGTTATGTGCAGTGGGGATGGGAGGAGCTGGTTGGGGCAGGTGTAGTAATTTGGAAAGGCGTCTAGGTTCTTCAGCTAGGGATGGAAGCAAGAAAGGGCTCCTGGTGGGGCAGGTGGGTTAGTGATGCAAACTGTGGCAGAGAAGAACCAGGTGCACGTGGGGGGAATGGGCAGAACTGGTTGAGTTTAGTGCAGGAGAGTTGGGTAGGAGCCTAAGTTCCCAGGCTAGGTTTCCAGATGAGGCCAAGCAAGGGCTCACAGTGGAGTGGTTGGGGTTGGGGTGGATAAGGTTAGCAGTGTAGATTCTCACACACATAAAAAGTTTATTATTAAAAGAACAACAAAGCAAAATGAGATATCTAGAAAGTTAACAAGACAAATGTTAGGATTAAACCTAGCTCCATCACTAAGTTCACACAGACTAAACCCTCTGATTAAAGATAGACATTGTCTTAGTTGGGGTTTCTATTGCTATGAAGAGACACTATGACCGTGACAACTCTTATAAAGGAAAACATTCAATTGGGGGTAGCTTGCCATTTCAGAGGTTTAGTCCATTATCCTCACAGCAGGACATGGTAGCGTGCAGGCAGACACGGTACTAGAGAAGGAGCTGAGAGATCTAGATCTTGATCTGTAGGCAACAGAAAGTGAACTGAGACACTGGATGCAGTGTGAGCATAGGACACCAGAAAGTCCACCCCCTCAGTGACACACTTCCTCCAACAAGACCCCCAACAACACCTCCTAATGAACCTATGGGGACCATTTTCTTTCAAACCACCACAGACATTGTCAGGAAGGGTCCATATGATATACTTAATATCCTTAAGAAATACTATCAGAGCCAAAGAGGAATATCTACAAGATGAGTCAATAGGATTCCATCTAAGCAGCAGGCAGAGACAGCAGTAACAAGAGTTCCTGTAGTGACAACAGCCTGGAATTACATGAATTAAATCTAAATGAGAACCTAGGGAGATGTTTCAGTGGTTAAGAGCACTGACTGCTCTTCTAGAGGACCTGGGTTTAATTCCCAGTACCCACATGGCAGCTCATACCTGTCCATAACTCCAGTTCCAGGGGAATCTGATGACCTCTTCTGTTCTTGCTGGGAACCAGACACACATGGTACACAGACATACATGCAGTCAAAACAGCCATCCACATAAACAATTAATTTATAACTCTAAATGAACCAGGAGAAGAAAATAAACTCAACATTTATATTTTAATACTACTTTCTTAGTAATCGAGAGAATAGTTCAATGAAAACTAGGTAGCAATAACAAAGATTTGACATAAACCCAACTGGCCCAAATAACATGTATGCAGCTTTTCATGGACCAATGGAAGAAAACTCTTTTCAAAATCCACAGAGTGCGTTACAGAGTAGATGGGGTGCTAGGCCATAAGAAAGTTCAAGAAACTTGGAGACTCAAATCACGCATAGTATGTCCTCCAAAATTAGATAGAAATCAATAATAAAAAATCTCAATAAGTTTGCAGTGAAAGGAGCCTCCTCATCCTTGTCCCTGGGTACTGGGGATTTAAATAACACGGTTTTAAATAACCCCTGAGCCATGAATAAGTGGCCAGGGGCAGCAGACATCTTCTTGAAAAGGAAGGGGGGAAACTTCCCCAGCTGTTTTACGTTGTCAGTATTACCTCAGACCAGAACCAGATGGAGACCTAAAGGGAAGGACAATTGTCATTCCTGTTCCTCGTGGTGCGCACGCAGCATCTGGAAGGTATCATGTATCTTCACTAAGTGGAGTTTATCCCAGCAATGAATGGCTAGTTTAACATCTGAAAATGATGTGACTGGTAGATGAAAGAAAAATGATGACAACCAGTGCAGAAACACAGCTGGCACGACCTAACCTTTGCCTGTGATACAAACTCTCACCAAACCCGCGATGGAAGAGAGCCGCCTAAAACGGATAAAGGGCGTCTCCAAAAATCCACATCGTACTTACGGTGAATGATAGATTTGTTCTTTGAGATAGAGGACATGGTAAAGATCTCAATTCTCACCACTTCCATTCAACAGTGTACTGGAATTCCAAGCCAAGTGACCTGGGCAAAATCATATACATACCTACATATACACATACATACATACATAACACATACATATATAAATACACACGTACATATATATATACATGCATATATATGCACACATGTGTATGCATACACATGTAAATACACACGTATATACATATACACGCATATACACATATATGAACAACAGTGATATCAAGATTGGAAAGGAGGGGGTTTAGAGCAATAGCTCAGTAAGAATGCTTGCTGCTCTTGTAAAGGACTAGAGTTTGATCCTTAGTGCACATACCGGGTGGCTAACAATTGCCTCTAACTCCAGTTCCAGAGGATCTGGCACTCTCTTTCAGCCTATATGGGGACTGCACTCACATGCAAAACCCATAGACAGACACAAACACATAAATTTTAAAGTAAAACTAAAATCATTTACAGGAAGATTGGAAAGAAAGTACAGCTCTCTCTACTCTCAGATGATGTGGTCCTACATTTAGAACGTTTAAAGGAAAAGACCTTACGAGTAACTCAACAAGACTTCAAGAAACAAGATGAATGCACACAGGTTAATTCTTTATCTATGCACTGGCAGCTGATAATCCAAAGATAGACATATACTTAAACAACAACAAAACAATAAATTAAGACTACGACTAAAGAAAAGGGGTCGTATTGTATGTTGAAGTTATGAAATGTTGTTAAACAAATTAAAGGAATGCTCAGTAAGTAGATGAGTATCGAGCCCATGCTTATGGATTAGAGGTCTTTGGGCAAGTCCTCTACCACTGAGCTACATCCCCAGACCGAAAGTCTTAACTGTGGCAGGGTAGTATTATGCCTTGTCTATAATCCCCACCCCCACCCCATGGCTTACATGCTAAAGGCTCAGGCCCAGCCAGTTGGTGGGGATTGTATAAAGGAGGCTACTGGAAGGAAGTGAGGTCTTTGGGGGCACGTACCTTTGGGGGTACGGTACTCTAAGCTGGCGGTTGCCCTCTCTCCTCAGCTACATTTGGTGAGCAGCTTTGACACCCCACATACTTCATGATGTGCTGCCTGGCTACCATGAACTGAAGCCTTCCGAATCGGGAGCTAACATATGTTTTTCCTGTTTGTGCTGTTTATCTGGGCATTTTGTCATAGATGGAAAAACTGATTATCACAAATGTGAATATTCCCCCAACGGACCTATGAGTTCAATGCGTTCTCTGCTAATCTCAGTTGTCACATTTACAGGAATTGCCAAGCTGATCTTAAAGTACAGTGGAAACTCAAGAGACCTTTTGTGACTGAAAAGGCCCTGAAAAGGAAGGGAAGAGGAGGAGTCACAGACATTTGCAAACTATCACAACACTAGTGTAACTTATTCTGTATGTTCAGTAAACACAGAAAGCCACGGAGTAGAATTCTCAAGCGTACACAACACCAGTGTAACTTATTCTGTGTGTTCAGTAGACCCATAGAGCCATAGAGTAGAAGGCTCCAGAAACACATTTTGAGCTTATGTTCTGCTGATTTACAACAGAGATGTTAGAACAATTCACTGTGGAAAGTATAATGCTTTTAACACCATTACTACAGGATGGTTCTGTTGAGAGATGTGAAACTGGACATTCTCTTCATATACAAAAGTTGACTCAGTAGATCATTAATCTAAATATAAAGGTTAAGACTATAAAACTCATGCAAGAAAACCCAGGGATGAATTGCTGTGGCCCTGTGGGCAAAGCCTTCTGAGACAAGACAACCACAGGATGAGTGGAAAAAATAAAAAGTGCACAGGTAGGATGTTTCCTCAGCCTTTGTGTTCCAGTACATCTCACTGAGAATGTAGAAAGGCACCACACAGAATAAGAGGAAAATAAATACAATCTTTAAAATAAGACAATATGGTACAGGCACAGAAACAGACGCATAGACCAATGAAACAAAATCAAAGACCCAAACATGAGCACACATAACTCCAGCCATGTAGTATTTGACAAAGATACCCAAAGATGTATTTTAGAGAAAAGAAATCATCTTCTACAAATGGTGCTTGGAAAATTGGATGTCCATATGTGGGAGAAGGAAATTCGATCCATATAAATAACCTCACCCAAAACTCACTCCAATGGACCAAAGACCTAAATATGAAACCAGACACACTGGAACTTCTATGGACTATGGACCATGGACCTACATGATGTAAGTGTAGTGAAGGATTTTCTGACTCCATTTGCCCAAGAACTAAAGCCAACAATTGACAAGTGGGACTTCGTAAAACTAAAAAGCTTCTGCACAGTTAAAGAAATAATCAACTGAGTGAAGAAGGATGAGGGAGAATCTTTGCCTGCTATAAATGTGACAGAGGATTACTATCCAGAATAAATAAAGAGCTAAAAAAAAAAACTATAGTCCATTCAAAAAATGGGCCTAGAATATAAACAGTGAGTTCTTGCAATAAGAAAGGGCAATTTTCTTCCAAAGGAAGTTTACGTGTGGCTATAAATAAAAGATAGAGGCTCAGAATCATAGCATCGGGTAACTCTACATCAGAATCACATCTGATGCCACCTCATACCTGCGGGGAGGTTGGTCCTTCAAAAGACAGTCATAATGCGCAGGAGAAGTCTGGGAAAACCTTCAAGTGCTCCTAAGGGGAATGAGAATCAGCAGAACCACTCTGGAAACTAGGCTGGTATTTACACAATAGACTCAACACACAACTCCACACTTCCATTCTACATGTACTAGAAAGAAATGAAAAGGTAAGACACACACACACACACACACACCCAAAACTTATGCATGAATGTTCTTAGCAGCAATGATCATAACAAAGAGTAAAACTATCCAGATGTCCATTGACTGACAAATTGCTAAGTGTGATATAGCCACACAATGGAACACTATCCAGCAATAGAAAGGAGCCAAGTGCTAGCATGTACTACAATGGGGGCAAAATTTGAAAACACCACGCTAAGTGGAAAAAGCCACCAGGAAACACTATAGATGGCACCATTGCATTGATCTTAAATTCTGAAGCACGCAAACCCATGAAGACAGAAAGCAGATGAACGGTTGTTGGGGCTAAGAGAGGAGGAGGGGAAGGGTGTGTGGATGGCTAGGGAACAGCTGAGTCAGCAAGGAGGGGAGTGGTTGCTAATAAGGAGACAGGTTTTTTTTTATTATTATTGTTGTTTTGTTTTGTTTGGATGTGGTAATAAAAAATATCCCAAAACAAGTTACGAAGATTGTGCGACTCTAGGACTGTGTTAAAGATGACTGAATAGTTAAAACAGTGAATGTATAGATGTGCTGTATGTATTCCATCCTGGGTTCTTGTGGCAGCCTCTGAGCTTTTCTTGTGCTCTGCTGGGCTGGGTTGGGCTGGATAGAAACACAGTTTACTCTGCTCAGAGGCCAAGGCTGTGTTAGTGCAAATCACTTGCCTAAATGTTGATTCAGCCCCAGCAAGTCTAAAAATAGAGGGCTTTTCAAATAACAGGATGAATTCTGTGTGTTTGCCTTCTGCTTTATTCTGCTTCCCTCTGTTCACTGATTGAAGTCCGAAATCCTCTTGCCTTCGAAGTCTATCTGTATGAACTGGCTAACCTGTTTTCCTGGCTCTAGAATGCTACATACCAGCAGAAACTTTGGGTAGCCAGATCCCTGAGTGCAGATGTTGAGGATTAAGTTTCCAGCCCCAGGGAGTATCTTGGCTTCATGATGCTGGCGTACTTTATGTATTTTCCAGATTGTATTAACCATGAATTTCCCTCAGCATGGAGCAGGCTCCCATTCTTCTCTGCAAGTTACTGATATACTGCTAAAGTCGATGCCATCCTTTACGAGCCCCATAAACATGCCAGCTTGCATTGCCACTCTCCAGGCTGCACTAAAGGCACAGCCATTCTCAGACACAGCACAAGGCCTTGCACCACCCATAAGGAGACCACAGTGGCGCTGATATTATTGATTGTATTCATTAGCAGCTCTTCCCTTGCCAATGCATAGCAGCTGCAGATCAAATCCCTCTTGGGATCTCCCTCATCTCTCTCAGAGCCCTGGCTAAATTTCCAGTTGAAAATCCCTGCACACACAGCTTTGACGAGCTACTTAACAAAGCGTTTCTCCTTCTAGCCTGTTTTATTCCACCGTGGGGAACTCAACGTGCTTTCTAGAATATGGAAGCCTCTACTGGCCAGCGACTAACTTACTTGGACTCTCAAAAACAAAACAGAACGTATTTTCCAGTCATCTATTGTATTTCTACAAAAAGAAAGCAGAAGTAATCAAAATAACTAAAAGGATCATACCAAGAATTTTAAATAAAAAGATGCTGCGGGGCAGTACAGGGGTGGGATGGCAATCTGACCCAATGGTGGAGCACTTGGCCAATCTTCTGTGCAGCATCTCCACTCTTTTCCCCTTGCTGGCTCTTAGCATGCATTTGAGAAACTCACAGTACCCTCTCTGTTTGCCCTCCCAACTGTCAGTTACCCTCAGGGCTCCGTGCTTCCCCAAAGTGCCTCTCCAGCGGTAGGAAACTTCAAGGTGCCTAGAAACTGATACAATGGTGTTCAGTCCCACAGAAAGAGGACCCGCAAAACTAGCAACAAGAACATCCTGTGAACAAGTGAGTTGAACCCCTTGCTATATTGTGTTCACACAAAATGCAATGGTGAATCAGCTGTGAGTAAAGAAACCACTGAATCTGGGATATGGAAAAACAGTTGGCCCTACCGATCTGTGATTTCAACACTTGCAGATTCAACAAACCAAGGACTCGGATGTTATCTCTGATTCCATTGGACTGAACAACTTTTCTGTCATTATTTCCCAATGTGTAATAGCAACTTTTGCATGGTATTTTCATTGCGCTGGGAAATATAGGATCCCTAGAGCTGGGCTTCTCAAAAATGTTCTACTCACATTGAATACTCTAGGTACATAGGTATGTAAAATAAGCTACAAAGCAAATATATACTGGTAATAAATCATAAAGAAATGTATTTTAAAATAACCTTTTGGTATACATGGAATTTTACCATTTATTTATGATGAAAGCAATTTTGCTTACTAATGAGAGAAATGTGATGTTTATTTTTATATAAAGAATTAAACTCTGGTGGAATATTGGATAGGGCAAAAAGCATCTCCAATATTTTTCAAAATTGATCCACATTTTAATTGTATAATTGCCAATGCTGAGCATGCTGTTTCACATAAATACATAGTACAATATGGTGGAAGTGTGTTTAAGCCCATTTCAGAAACTGTTGGAAATTCTGTCCTAATTCCATGCCAAAATTCATTAGCAACTCAAACAGCAGTATTTTAAATCAAACATTTTAACACAATACAATCTTAAGATGAACTGAGGAATGGCAGTAGGAAGATATTTAAAGCCTTTGCTTTCTATAATTAAGCCATTCATTATGTTTCTATAAGAGCAGAAAATTTAAATTACAAGAGAAGCACTTCAATTCAGGGCATCCGAGTCTTGAATCAAGGTGCTTCAGAAAGCATTTGTTGGTATTGCATATCATGGTATGTGCAGTGCAAAAGGTACTCAAGAGTGTATTTATGACCAAGGTTTCAGTGAAGTCGTGTGATACAGCACAGGCCAGATCTGTCAGAAACACCTCAGATTCATCACACATTTGATTTTGACTTAATTTTTGGTCAACGAACATCGAAACACTTTTTTTTTTGCAGTTAAATTGTTTGTGACCCCCCCCCCCAACACACACATTTAGTTTGTTTAGGATCTAGACAATTCTTAAAGTAGAGAGAAGGATGTGTGCTACTTATACACAAATGTTCAACTACTTTCTGTATCAGACTCTGGCATTTTAGTGTTGATGGAGATGACTGTGGTATTTTCAAGGTCTTTGCCATGGATGATCTTCTATCTTAGTCAGGGTTCTATTGCTGTAAAGAGATACCATAACCACAGCAACTCTTATATTTTTGGTTGTGAGCCTAGCCTTTAATGGCTGAGCTATCCCTCCAGCCCTCCACAGCAACTCTTATAAAGGAAAACATTTAATTGAGGCGGCTTCCAGTTTCAGAGGTTTAATCCATTATCATCATGTTGAGACACGGCAGCACGCAGGCAGATATGGTGCTAGCAAAGGAGCTGAGAGTTCTACATCTGGATCCACAGGCAACAGGGAGTGAACTGTCTCTACACTGAGCATAGCTTGAACATAGGAGACCTCAAAGCCCACCCCCACTGTGACACACGTCTTCCAACATGGCCACATTTCCTAATAGTGCCTCTCCCTATGAACTTATGAGGGCCAATTACTTTCAAACTACCACAGAGTAGCAGGGGTGTTTCATGATGGATGTAAAAACAATCTAACCCCAGTCATAATAGGGCCAAGAAGAATGAAAATCTGTTTATGAGTTAGTGGGAACTGATAGTCAACATCTGGAGAATGTATCAGCAGAAGATGGAAACAGATGAGAACATGCATTCAACTCAGGTGAACTGGCCATAATAATGGACCTAGGAGGAAAGGTGGGAGGTACAAGGAGAAAGGGAACCTGCTGCTGCTCAGGGCTTGTGCTCATTTTCACTCTCACACCCTCAGTCACAACTGGAGACTTGTTTGCCTTCTCCCAACTGATCACTGTCCTCTGTGCTGAGGAGATGCCAGGGCAGGAGGGGGCAAGATATGGTCAAGGACTTGAGAATGCCAAGAAAAAGGCAAGTCAGGGATGTGTGTGAAAACTCAAACTCCTCAAGAAATGAAGGGAGAGCAAACATGGTTTCTGCTCTGAAGTCCCCTTAAATAAATGGAACCACCTTACTCCCACCCTGGAGACTCCTAGAGAGTTCAAAGTCTCTGCAGAGATAAGTTCCTTATTCCCATGCCACTCAGCAAGGCAAAGTGCATCCTTCTCACCTGTAGTACCATGGATGAACTCTTTACAAAGCTCTTTGGTTGGTCCTTTAAGAGGTTCCATTTGTTATGTGTGACTCAAAAGCAAAAGCAAATGCACATTGCTGAGGGACCTGTTCAATAGATCATGTGGATCACAGAATGGGGCTAATTCAGTCCCCTAGACCCTTTCCACATGAAATTGTTCTTGGCCAACAGGCACAAAAGAACTGAGTTTTGTCTGACAACATCACCTGTTACAAAGAGCTGGTTACCATGACAATGAATTTCTCCTATGTCTTTCCTTCTGGAGAAGGTGAAGCCATCAACTATAGACAATTGAGGGGGCCAGACCACCAGATATACCATTCTCCCCTGTCTAGACAGAGGCCTAGTGTCTTGGACCAACCTTTTCTCTAGGGAATCTCTGCCATGTCTGGGAAAGTCGGTGCACAGTAGAGACAAGATCACTGATGGTAAATGACAGAATATCCAAGCTCTAGAAATAGCAGCCTATCAGAAACCATGACTCAAGCCGGGCGGTGGTGGCGCACGCCTTTAATCCCAGCACTCGGGAGGCAGAGGCAGGTGGATCTCTGTGAGTTCGAGGCCAGCCTGGTCTCCAAAGCAAGTTCCAGGAAAGGCACAAAGCTACACAGAGAAACCCTGTCTCAAAAAACCAAAAAAAAAAAAAAAAAAAAAAAGAAACCATGACTCATTCCTGATTCTCGGCGGTGCAACTTTTAAACCTTATTTAACTTGATAACTTCTTAAGAATTTTTAAGGTGAATGGCTAAAGTAATATATGGATCTGAAATCCAAAATGTACCAAAACATCAAACTTTTTAATCAAGAAATAATAGGGACAAGAAATAATAGGAATAGAGGAAGGAGAAGAAACCCAGAGCTAAGGCACAGAAAATATTTTCAACAACAACAAAAAAAAATTTCCTAACATAAAGGATGAGATGCCTGTCAAGGTACCAGAAGTACACAAAGCACCACATAGATTAGACCACAAAATAAATTTCCCTGGAAATACAAATCAAAACTACTTTGAGATTCCATCTTACACCTGCCAGAATGCCAAGATCAATAATACAAGTGGCATCTCATGCTGACAAGGATGTAGAATAAAGGGAACACTCCTTCATTGCTGGTGGAAGTGTGAACTCATACAGCCACTATGGAAATGAGTATAGTGGGTCTTCAGAAAGTTAGGAATCAATCTACTTCAAGATCCAACTATACCACCCTTGGGTATATACCCAAAGGATGCGTCATCCTACTGCAAGCACACTTTCTCAACCATGTCCATCACGCTGTACTCATAACAGCTAGAAACTGGAAACAACCTAGATGTCCCTCAACAGAGGAATGGATAGAGAAAACATCCTACATTTACACAGTTGAGTATTATTCAGTTGTTCAAAAAAAATGACATCATGAAATTTACAGGCAAATGGATGGAACTAAAAAAAAAAATCACCCTGAGTAGGGTAACCCAGACCCATAAAGATAAATATGGTTTGTATTTGCTTATATATGAATATTAACTGCTAAATAAATAATAACCAAGCTGTAATTCAAAACCTAGAGAGGTTAGGGAAGGGTCAAAGGATGAGATGGGGGTAGGGAACACATGGATCATCATGGGAAATGGAAATAGAACGGGTTTTATGGGTGGACTGGGGGCAGGAGGGATAAGAATGGGAGGATCAGGTGAGAAGGGGGAGGAGAGGTGGGGTTGAGGGAGAGAACATGAGGAGAGACAGCTAAAATGGAGGGGCATTGTGGGACAGTATGGAATCTTGATGCCTTGGAAATTTCCTGAAGTATATGAAGGTGATCCTAATGAAGTCTCAAAAAAAAAAAAAAATAGAGTCCCAACTTGCCATCTCTTGTCACCAAATAAAGCTTCCAGTACTGTGACTGGGTGACAACCAATCAAGTTGTTGGCCAAAGGGGTTCCATGGAGCTCCCCAAACAACCCAAGCTGTTGCCAAGACAACAGGTGGCTCTCTGCAAACTGACAGCCAGATCCCATTGCTGACAATAACACTCAAACAACTCATTTAACATGGAGAGGGCTAGCTGGCACCTACATGCAGCCTTCACCCCATGATCTAGTATTTTTGGTACAGGAAGATACTCTGCATGCTACTAAGAGAAAAACAAAAACACAAACACAGCCACAAAACCTTTGATCTACAGTCTGCCATGCCTGCAAAATATGATAGGACAATGGTGGCTCAGAACTTGTAGGAGTAACCAATCAATATCTTATTTGACTTAAAGCTCACTCCATGAGATGGAACCCATGCCTAATTCTGCTTGGGTGACCAAGAAACAGACTAGATAGCCCTGAGACATGGAGTAAGACCAAATACTACTGGTCTAAAAAAAAAAAAAAAAAAAAAAAAGCTAACAATAAAATGACTCCTGATGACATTCTGCTATACTCAGATCAGTGTCTTGCTCAGTCATCATCAGAGAAGCTTCCCCCTGCAGCAGACATGAACGAACACAGAGAACCACGGCCAGACATTAAGTGGGAGTGAAACCTTCCAAATTCATCTGCCATTCCTCCTCCCATCAGACCTGACTACGGTCCTAAGTAGCAAGGTGACTTACCATCCTCTGTTATACTATCCATATGGTTGAGTGTGGACCATAACCTCAGCAGACCTGGACCACCTGACAGGCAGTATCCTGCAGCCTTAGGGGTATTAGATATCCCCAATATTAGATACTAGATATCAGCGCTATTATCAGGCCTTGAATTCCTGTTGAAGCAAAGAATAGCTAACCGTTCCCCACCCTTCACTGGATTTCAAGGCCACTGTTGAGAACTGTTGTGATTTCCACCACTGTATCATGACACCAGGATACTATGTCTACAATGTGCTGGTAGAAAGGGTCACAAATGGCTTCTCATCTTCCCTTTTGGGAAAGGAGCTGTCCAGTGGGCACATGGGCTCCATGCTGGATGCAGGACCACAGCTCCATCTGTAGGCTTCTTGGGGACAAATGGGAGATTCTTTCAGGGGCCCGGAGAGTATGAAGTATAGCTGCTCTCTCCTTGTGTCTATTGTTCCTACCCTTGCTCAGTGGATAAAAGAGGAAGATAGACAAGGGAAGGAATGAGGATATACATAGTTCAGTGGTAGAGAACTCACTCAGAATGCAAGCGACTCTGGCTTGCACACCCAGGGCTGGAAGAGTGACTGCAGGAGAGGCAGGCTGTGACTAGTCTGCATCTCATCAGTCGTCCTTTTCTTTCTAGTCTAAATAGTTTGACTGGATTTGCCAGTGTGAGAATATATGCAGTGGGGTGGAGAGAGGGAAAAAAGGCACTTAACATTTTTGTTTTTAATCTAAAGAATGAGCCCTAGCTGCCTTCTCATTGCTGAGATGTATGTGGAAAAAGCAGCTTAAGGAATAGAGCCTATATTGGCTCACAGATTGAGGGCCCCTCATGGCAAACACAGTGGCAGGAGTATAAGGTGAAAGGTGACCCTTTGCTCTCAGTCAGGAAGCAGAGAGAGTTGAATACTGATGCTCTGTTTGCTTTTTCCTTTCCCTTCAACCCAGGGCCCCAGCTCATGGGATGGTGCCACCTTCACGGGCACATTCAGAGCTGTGTCTGCTGGGAGATTCAAAATCCAGTCAAGTTAACGGTCAATGTTAACTATCCCAAGTATTTGACAGTAGGAGCTCTATAGTGGACAGAGCCATTCCCCGATCATGGGTGTCTCATTAAAACAATGGCAGAACAAGGGCAAATCATTGGGAAGAAGGATATTAAATCTCAGGATATTGAAAGTAATCAAAGTTGTACTTTGACTAGTTGGTATTTTTCCTCTTCGAATCTTAAGTTATAAGTTTAAAGAAAACTATCACTAAAACTTTTAGTAGTTAAATTTCATCATTAATTCTCAGGCTTCAGAAGAGGCTTGCTTCTTATGTCCTTTGCTGTGGTAAAAAGGATTGGTTGAACCCCAATGAGACGAATGAAATCGCCAGTGCCAACTCCCATCAGCAGATCCGGAAGCTGATCAAAGATGGGTTGATCACCCAGAAGCCTGTGACGGATGCCGGAAGAACATCCTGCCTTGACTGAAGGGCAGGCATATGGGGATAGGGAAGCAGAAGTGGGGACTGCCGATGCTCAAAATGCCCAAGAAGGTAACTTGGATGAGAAGGATGCAGATCCTGAGCCAGCTTCTGAGGAGATTGACTGACATATGTACCATGGCCTCTACCTGAAGGTCAAAGGGAACATATTATTAAAACAAACAACAACAACAAAAACAACAAACAAACAAAACCAAGCGGATTCTCATGTAGCACATCCACAAGCTGAAGGCAGACAAGGTCTGCAAGAAGCTCCTGACTGGCCAGGCTGAGGCTCACAGGTCTAAGACCTAGCAAGCACGAAAGTGCTGAGAGGAGGTCTCCAGGCCAAGGAGGAGAAGATCATCAAGACTCATGTTTGTACATAGTGGCCTGGCTGTGGCCTCATGTGGATCAGTCATTAAAATAAAACAAGCCTTAAAAAATTTATTAAAATTTTCCAGGTGGTGGTAGTACACGCTTTTAATCCCAGCACTCAGGAGGCAGAGGCAGGTGAATCTTTGTGAGTTCGAGGCCAGCCTGGTCTACAGAGCAAGTTCCAAGACAGGCTCCAAAGCTATATAGAGAAACCCTGTCTTGAAACCCCCCCCCAAATTTTTTTTAAAGTAATTAAATTTTATCGTTAAAAATTGAGGTGGCAGCCGGAGGGTGGGGTGGTGCATGCCTTTAATCCAAGTACTCAGGAGGCAGAGGCAGGTGGATCTCTGTGAGTTTGAGGCCAGCCTGCTCTACAGAGTGAGTTCCAGGACAGCCAGGACTACACAGAGAAACCCTGTCTCAAAAACAAAAACAAAAAACAAACAAGCAAAAATTGAGGTAGCATGGCTCCATTTTTGTATATTTATTTCAAAAGTGTATGCAAGCCTAGTACTGAAGTTTGAATCAGAAATGACCCCTGTACTGGTTACAAACTTGTACTTGACACAAATTAGTTACTGTGGGAGCCCACAGAGGCTGTCTAGTGAGACCTTGCTCAGGGTCAGAGAATCTGAGCTTGCTTTACCTAGCAGGGCTGCATAAGGAGATGATGTGGCCACAGGCGTGTTTACCAAGTGTTTGGAAGGGTCTACACTTGGCTGTATGGTGTGCTTTGATCTTGCAAGGGGGAGGTCTTTTGCCTCTTCCTTTGGCATATTACAAAAAGCCCTTTTGAATAAAGCTCTGGGTGGCTGAGTATTGATCCAGGGCCCTCCTGAAGCTATCCTGTGTCTCTGTCTTATCGTCTCTTTCTATATTTTTTTATTTCTCTCTCCTCTACCTAAGTACTTTTCAAAAATTGGGAACAGGTCGTAGCTGGACTCCAGCAGACTCCCACAAGTTACCTGGAAAAAGGGAACCTTAGTTGAAGATTTGTCTCCTCCATAGATTGGCATGTGGGTATGTCTGTCTGTAAGGCATTTTCTTGATTAATAATTGCTGTGAGAGGGTCCAGCCCACTGTGGGCTGTGTCACCCCAGGGTAGGTGGCCCTAGGTTATATAAGAAAGCAATCTGAACAAACCATGGAAACAAGCCATGAAGTAGCTTTCCCCACAGTTTCAGCTTCAAGCTCCTAGGAGTCTTGAGTACCCACCTTGGCTTCCCTCAATGATGAACTATAACTTATAAGCTAAAAGCAACCTTTTCCTCGACAGGATGTTGTTGGTCATGGTGTTGGTCACAGCAACAGAGAGCAAATGAAGGCAAGCCCCTAAGATCTAGGAGTTAAAAAGCTTGAGCCCCAGGGATCAAGAGGCAATGGGATTGTGGGGTTTGAATGAGACATGACCCACCATAGTCTCGGGCACATGAGCACTTGGTCCCCCATTGTTAGCACTGTTTGAGAATGATTTGGAGGTATCACCTTGTAAGAGGAAGTGTGCCATTGGAGGTGGGATGTGAAAGTTTCAAAGACTAGTGCCATTTTCAGTTCACTCTCTCTGCTTCATGCTTGTGGTTAAAGATGGGAGCTCTCAGCTTGCATCGACTGTGGGAGCCCACAAAAGCTTCCTAGTGAGATCTGAGCTTGCTTTACACAGCAGGGCTGCATTAGGGGATGGCTTGACCACATGCATGGTCACCAGGTGTCTGAGATAGTCTGCATGTGGCTGTGCTGGGGGGGGGAGGTCTTTTGCTCCACCCCTTGGCATTCCTTTAAAAGCCCTTTAGTAGTGAAAGAGCCTGTGTATAAGGATCCAGGCCTTCCCAAGCTATTCTGTGTTTCTGTCTCTCTCCTCTATACTTCTATCTACATATTTCTCACTTCTCCCTCCTTAAGAGCACCTTGGGGTCATAAAAGAGGGAGCTGGTCTCCCTCAATCTATAGCCACCATGTCTGCCACTTCCTCATGATGGACTCCTATCCCTCTGGAGCTATAAGCCCAAACAAACCCTTCTTTGGTAATGGTGCTTTATCACAGCAAAAGAAAACTAGCTAACACAAGAATCTTAAGTGGGTGTGACTAGTGGAAGGTGTTCAGGTCATGGAGAATGCCTGGTAAAGGAGGATACTGCATGGAGCCATCTCTTCTCTTTCACTTCCCAGCTACTATGGGATGAGCAGTTGCTCCGCTATGAGTTCATGCTATCACAGGCTACTTCAAACATGTGCAAGAGCAAAGGGCTAAGTGACCACAACTGGGAAGCCATGAACTGAAATAAATTTTCTTCTAAAAAATTATTTATCTCAGGTGTGTGTTACAGTAATGGAAAGCTGACTACCACACCTACGAAATCAAAAAGACACAAGAGAAATACAAATAAATACAACTCTGTGGTTGAGTGTTCTTTTCTGTGCCTCAGTGATAAGTTGGTACTTCCCCCAGAGACTCCATCACCTGGAAACCATAGCAACAGCTCAGGGAAACCCCAGTGATGCTAACCAGCCTGCAAAGGATGATCATCAGGTCCTCCTGTCCTGCCAGTGACACGGGACATGAGGATGCATAGTTATTAAGAAAAAAATGCAAAAAAGGGCAGGACAGTTCCTGTTTTGACAGAATCTAACCTCTGAAATATGAGGGTTATCAAATTCTCATGCCAGCCCTAAAGTTCCTACCCAATGAAGGCAGGACAAGTCACTTTGTCACCCATGGAAGGTTAAGAAAGTGCTAGTAATTTCAAGAGAGGGTACCAACTCTGGTTGCTGCTCTTGGGTAACAGAAACCTTGGAATCCAGAGCTCCCAGGCTGCTTCAGAATAACTACACATTCATTGTACTAAGCCATAGAGATGTGGGGAATTAATTGCTGCTGAGGCATGGCATGGTCAGACTTATTCTGGTTGATATAATCAGTGTGTCTAGTTAATGAAAATTAGAAGCCAAACTCCAGAAGGCCAACAAATGTTTATTTCCTGCCTCTCATTAGTGAGGGGCACTGAGAGTCCCTAACCATAATGTCAGAAGAAACTAACACATAGATGGTGGCATAGGTGCAGATGTTAGTAGATCCTGCCTTCAACTTGATTACATAGATAAATGTGTCTACATATAAAGGAGGCATCTTCCCTAGGCTTGTTGAGGTTGGTCTGTTCAAAGCATCTCTGTACATTTTGTTTTATTTAGCTTGCAAGGGAATAGTCACTCATATATAAATGTCCAGGCATGAGATATAGGTCAGGCAATGCATGGGTGTGCTTTCTAGTTCGCAATGTGCTTCCAAGACAGTTTATTATTATCGTTGTTGATGTTGTTATTGTTGCCTTTATTTTATAGATGAGAAAACTGAGACTCAGAAATGATCAGTAACGACATGTGTCTTAGTCAGTATTCTATTTCCGTGAAGAGACATCATGACCACAGCAGTTCTTACAAAGGAAAGCATTTCATTGGGGCTTGCTTACAGTTTCAGAGGTTTAGTTCACTGTCACGGCAGGGAGTCTGGTGGTCTGCAGGAAGACATGTTGCTGAAGAAGTAGCTGCAAGTTTTACATCCTGATCGGCAGGCTGCAGGAAAGGGAGACTCTGGGTTTGGAATGGGCTTTTTGAAATCTCAGAGTCCACCTCCAGTGTCACACACACACTTCCTCCAACAAAGCCACACGATCTAATTCATTCAAATAGTGCTACTCTCTGGTGACTACGTGTATAAATCTATAGGCCTATGGGGGCCATTCTCAAACCATCACAACATGGGAGGCTAGCTTCTCCATTCTTCATTAGTGCAAGAGGGTGGTTAGAAGGTGATTAGAAACCTCATGCCACGCATGAACTCCCAATGCCACCCATGAACTCCCAATGCCACATTGTACCCTTTAGCCTCTATCCTCAGTAATAGCTTATTTGCACACAGGTCTTACTGCAAACAACCTCCTCTGCTTGGCATCCAAGTTGGGAGGTGAGAGCCCACTGCACACATTGTGAAAAAAATCCACTCAGCTAAGGCCAGAATCAGCTGTAAGTGACAGGGATTTCCCTGCCCGAAAATCAGTTTTACTTTTGCCTCCAGCAGGTACCTTGGTGTCTCCTTTTATTAACTTATCAATGTCCTGAGAAGATGGCAATGCCTACTCTGAAAGATTTTGAAGAGAAATCTTGACATGGCCAATGCAAAAGGTCATTGGGCATAAGTCTAACTTCCCAAGGCATTTAGAGGTCATCAGATGTAAGGCTAACTTCCCAAAAGTATTTGAGAGGCATAAAGTCGGGTTCCAAATTTTTCAACTGTCTCTCCGTAAGTCTATGTTCATCTAAACCATTAAAAACATTAAACCGCCGGGCGTTGGTGGCGCACGCCTTTAATCCCAGCACTTGGGAGGCAGAGCCAGGCGGATCTCTGTGAGTTCGAGGCCAGCCTGGGCTACCAAGTGAGCTCCAGGAGAGGCGCAAAGCTACACAGAGAAACCCTGTCTCGAAAAACCAAAAAAAAAAAAAAAAAAATTAAACCATTCTTAAAAACATGTTAAGAAATGAAATGATGGTTTCTAAACAAATGGTGGAAATCAACTAATTAGACATATTTCCTGTTAAGTTAGAATCAGGAATTTGTTTGGCAGCCACCATGCACCAAGAAGTATGTCCTTCATTTTATGGGCTTTGCCCAATGCAAAGATATTGAGGGGTTGCTAGTATCGCTCCAATATTACTGGTAGGGAACAGGGGTGACTGAGCTGAGCTTAGGGACACTTTGGATAAAAAAGCCAAAAGAGGTCAACCACAGGGAATGGAGTTCTTCTGACTTTCCTTCTATACCCTGGCTCAGGGAAAAGTCCAGCTGTGAGCTGCACTATGTCAGAGGCAGATTCAAGGAGCTAAAAGAGAGGCATCCTGGGCCCATGTTCACAGCAGCACTCTTTTGGTGGAGACCTCAGAGTCCCTATCTTCCTTCACCCAAGGAAACTGGAAGTAGGTAGGCTAGGGGATAATGGGAGAGGCCTAGGTACCTTCTTAGTTCATTCTGAGGACAGTATACTTTCTTCAGAATAAAGATGAGAGTGAGAAACGTGATGTCTTAGTTAGGGTTTCTATTGCTGTCAAGAGACACCATGACTATGGCAACTCTCACAAAGGAAAACATTTAATTCAGGCCGGCTTACAGTTTCAGAGGCTTAGTCCATTATCATCATGGTGAGAAGCATGGCAGCATGCAGGCAGACATGGTGCTGGAGAAGGATCTGGGAGTTAACCACACAACAGTGTCTATACGAGGCTGTTTTGAGATTTTCTTTGCCAATGCGATTACTCCAAAACTCTTCACTTTAGCCTCAGGCAGACTTTTTGGACAAGGGTAAAAAGCAGCTATGTTTATCACCAAAATATCACAAGACTAATCTCTAGGCCACATACTGACCTTCTTCTCCTCTGAAACCTGTTGAGCCAGGCCCCCAGAGTTCAAATCACCTTCAGCACCACTGTCTTCCATGCTCCTACTAGTATGGTTCATTAAGTAGTGCTTAAAGCATTCCACTGCTTTCCTAACCCAAACTCCCAAAGTCAACAAGGACACACCTCCTAATAGTGCCACTTTCCATGGCCAAGCATTCAAACATATGAGTTTATGGGGATCATACCTATTCAAACCAGCATGCATGAGGTGTGGGGTTTCAGTGTTCCCTCCTTACTCATGACACAGCCACTCTGCCAAAGCTGCAAGAAGGCAAACCCAGTATTCTGTGTACTGTACACGCCTGCTTTCCATGGTGGGCTCTGGTGCTGCTGCTTTCTTCCTGTGCCAGGGGAAGGAAAGGGGCTTAGAAGCAGTAATCCCTCTGTAAGTCACTGGATAGAAGAACTGAGCTGGGCCAGTGTGAGTCTATTTTTGGTTTTCACTGACCCTGCTGAAAGTCAATATGCACCCATTACTCTCAACCACTGTGGACAGGATAGGTGCTAAGTGGGCAGTGCCCCTGCCCAGTCAGCAAGGTCATTGTGCTGGACAGTTTTCTGTCAACTTAATACAAGCTAAAGTCATCTGAGAGGAGGCACCCTCAACTAGGAAAATGCCTCCAAAACATCCAGCTGTAGGGCATTTTCTTAATTAGTGATTGATGGGGAAATTGTGGGTGGTGCCATCCCTGGGCTGGTGGTTCTGGGTTCTATAAGACAGCAGGCTGAGCGAGCTGTGGGAAACAAGCCAGTCAGCAGCATCCCTCTATGGCCTTTGCATTGGCTCCTGCCTCCAGGATCCTGCCCTGTTTGAGTTCCTATCTCAAATAAACCCTTTCCTGACTTGCTTTTTGGTCAGGGTTGTTTCATCGCACCAATAGAAAGTCTAACTAAGACAGTTGTGTAATATATTGTTTATAGGAAACTGTCTTCTGGGTGTGATATAACCATTGCCCTCTTGAATTTCAACAACTGCTACCTGCACAAACCCTTTCCAAGATTGATCCCATTAACATTCCATCCTGTGGGATTGCTTGTGAGGTCCCATACCTCCCTAATGACATGGAGACACTTGATAGTTGCTGGAAGATAGAGACATTTCTTTAGTGGTATAGCCACTCCTTTACGTTGTTCACAAGTTGCCTATGTTTTCATGTCCCTTACCCATGTTCCCATAAATAATCCCAATTAAATTAATTGTTTCTCCAAGCTACACTCAGGTGAGTGTATCTTTGGTCTGACAATAGTGCCTTACCTGTGATGAATATTCATTTATCTCCCTAGGAAGATATCACATACAGAACATATCACACAACATATGTTATAGGCAGAGCATTGCTTTTTCAAAAGCCGCAATAACATAAGTTCCAAAAATGTTCAAGGATTTGGCAAGGAATTAGGAGCTTGGGTAAGGACCAGATGGGGGGGGTAAGATGTTTATCAGACACCTAAGATGCCCAGAGCAAGCCAAGAGCTCATCCTTCATGCTATACTGAATATCCTTCTAAACAGCCATGTCATGTAGGAAGGATGCCTGAAACAACTCCAGATAAAAATGTTAGAATACTCTGTTCTTCAGAAGGCAATACTGGGATTTCCCATGCACCAGGGATGGGACCTAAGTGATGCATGGGGTCAACCTGCTTCAGTCTTCTGCTGTTTTAGAGGCCCCCAGTCTCTCCATCTCTTCTCTGCACACTTGGTTGGCCTCACATCTGTTTGTGTACTTGGTAGTTAGGCCTGTTAGAGTTGCTTCTGTACTGATGCATGGCGACACTTTGGTCTTGCCATTGTTACTGAGGCAGTGCAGGTTAACAGCCTTTTACCTACCATTTATACTGTATTGGGTATTGTGAGTTATTAGAGATGATTAAAGTACATGGGGAGATGTAAAGAGCCTTACCCAAATTCTACATCATTTCCTATAAGAAACTCAAACCTTGTGGTCATTAATATTGAGAGTCTATGAAATCCATACTCTGAGGATATTCCAGAATAGCTGTAAACCACAACTCCTCTTGATGATGAATGTGAAGGCTCGCAAAAGCAGAGCTGGGAGACACTATTGAGTGTATAATATGGTAGGTTCTTCTCTTTGTGCATGAGCAGGCCAAGTGGCAGTTCCATGAGTAGATCCAGTCCCTCTCTGGGCTCCGGCCATCTACATGACCTCTAAGAACAAAGGGTAACAGGACCAAACTGGAGATCACTGGAGTCTGCCCCCAGAATCCTCCTTATCATGACACATGCATGGAGCTCAGAGGGAAAAGGAAATAAGTTAGTGACTTGCACAAGAGAGTGCCAGGATTTCTAGGCACAGCTGCTTTAGCTGCTATCAAATTGTGACATCATTGTACCCTTTCTCCTCCCCTCTCTCTTCCTTCCTCTCTCCCTCCCTTCACTAACAAACACTTGTCGAGAATTCACTGCTGCATGTGATGGATTCTGCCAAAGGTGGTTAACTGTGAGCAGTAGCCCTAACCCTGTCCCCAGGACCTGTGGAGAGGAAGCCACCAGGTAGGTAAATGGCAGAGTATCAGTAGGTCAGAGCTTGACGAGCAGAATGGCCCTGTGGCATGCTGAAGCGGGTGCCTCCCAGGCATTGCCATCTGATCTGAGCTTTAAGAAAGTTCCTCGGTTGCCATGGAGATAAGGTTGGTAGGTGAGAGTCACTGAATGTAAAACTGTGGGGACTCCTAGTGTTCTCCACAACTATTTACTCAAGTGCTTCTCTAGACAAGTCAGCCCATTCGCTAGCTGTGACCACAGCAGTCGTTTAATGGTGTCCTGTCTGAACTCAGCTGAAAGTCAAAGCAGGCGCTGGGCTAAAGGACTGTTTTTAACCTGCTGAAAGCAAATGGCAGCAGTCATTTTCCATCCTGGGAATTGAGAGGTGCGTGGTGGGAGGGAAGAAAAGGTCTGTGGGGCAGTAAAGTCAGAAGTGGAGGAACAAAGTTCATTTTCCAGAAGTTTGTCCTCAGCACTCAGACCTCAGGCAACCCAGCCACTGATCTCTCTTGATCCCACAAGACTATCATCCTTTACCAGGGTGCTTCAGCCCATCCAGGCCGAGCCACGCACCACACAGCACAGCTCAAGAGCCTGTAAGAAGAGCATCTGGTTCTTCAAGTGTTATTACTTTTAACCATTCATAGGAGATTTGAAATAAATTTAGCAACACAATAAAAGGAGCTTGTCCTTGAGGGATGGGCTTTTATGATTTCTATTTCTTCTCTCTGTCATATTTTTTTTCACGTTTTGTTTCGAAATAATGACAGAGTCGCAGCAAATTAGAAACACAGTTCGGAGCACTCCCGAGCATCCTTCCCCTGGCATTCCCAGTCGTTATACTCTAGTTGTCTCTGGGCAGCATCAGATTCAGAATCCTGAGGTCAGTAGCATTCAGTGCACTTAGCTATAGCTCTGTGTGTGTGTGTGCGTGTGCGCGTGCGCACTCATGCATGTGTAAACGCATGTGATGTACGCGTAGTTCTACATAATTATATCATGTATAGAAATTTGTGTTCTCATGTTTCAAAACAACTATAATCAAAGTGTAGTTTTCCCATAAGGAAGAAAACATTACTTTCTCCCAGAAAAAAAAATCCTAAGTATGTACGTTACTAGGCTACAAAAATATTTATTGTTAAATTACTCACGATAGAAAAATGTAAGTCATTGAAGGGGCTTACTGGAAGTGATTGAATGCAATTAGCCAGAAGAAATCTCTGAATGGGTGGTTGTGCTACTCTGTGTAGTATTTAGGAGAAAGGAGGAGACGGATACATGGATGACATTGAAGATGTCAAGCCACGCTAGAATCAAAGCTGTGGCTGGGCTAGGGAGAAAGAAACACCAATGTGGGGAGCAGGATGAACACCCCAACCGCCCTCCCATCTCTCCTGTGAACTCCGACTCCATTCTGAAGACTGGCTTTCCAGACTTTAGTATGTGTCATTTGGGGATTTTATTCAGGTACCAATTCTGATTCCTTGAGAGATGAGGTACCTAACTGTGGTGATGTCAGTGCTACAAGCTCTTGGGAGACACAAAGTACTTCTTTGATTAAAACTGCCCTCCAGTGCCAAAGTATACCCTAAATGGGGCAGGAGGAAGGCCCAGTAAAATCCCTTCTCCTCTCAGATTTCCATTTGAGTTTTCCAAGCAAAGACAAGGAAGTTTAATCTTGACTTGAACGTTGAGTTTATTTTATTGCTCAGAGTCATCTGATTGGGCCAAGATGTCACATGGGTGTAGCTGCGGCCCATTCAAGGGGGTGGCTTGCTGACTTACTGCTTCCTGGTGCTGGAGAGCAGGCTCCTTCGTTGAACCACCTAAGGGCTGGGAGGACACAGCTGCTGGGCAAGCGCTCCTCAGACACACACCTCTGTGCTCATCAACCACCTGCAGATTGAAGCCCCTTTTAGCTCCACTTAGCGCTCTCTCTCTCTCTCTCTCTCCAACCTGAGCTGTAAGGCACTTTATTCTTCTCCTGTCTTCCAGCAGGGGCTGTTTTTGTTCTAGCTTTGGCAAATGGATGACAGCACAAAACTTCCTGTTTAAAGCCAAGATGTCTTCATGAGCCAATCAGCAAGTCACAGCTTTCAGTCAGTTTGTGGTAGATCTCCATACGGCTCTACAAGATTCATTTGACTTTTGTGGCATGTTCCTTACTTTAGAAGTAATGGATCCTGTGTATGGCATGTGTGTGTGTGTGTGTGTGTGTGTGTGTGTGTGTGTGTGTGTGTGT
>CABHPP010110064.1:456-25296 GCA_902168425.1 Peromyscus attwateri | reverse complement strand
TCCCCTCCACTGATCTTCTCCCCATGAATATTAATCTCCTCACAAGGGTTGGTTTTGGTGGCCCCATGGAATGCCAGATGCCATGTCCTGCAGTGGGGCACTCTGTATCAGACTTTGGAAGAGAAACTCTGGGTGCATGAGTGGTGAAGGCCAGAGAGATTCTGATGTAGAGCATGATGTGTCTAGTACCTTCTAGCACTAAGATATCTTTCCCATGGTCTGACCCTGGAAACGGTGGAATACCCTGGGTGAGAACATGGGTTGCATGGAACAGGCATGAGAGTGTTTCCTGCTAGGGATTGACAGGAGAAAAGAACTTTCTAATTAAGTCCAGTCTATGGTTCCATCTTCTCATCTGGCTAAATAGCGGAAGTCAGTAATTCCTGAGAGGCGAGGGCACCAGAGTTTGAGGAATCCACAATGGTGTCAAAAGCTCCATGTGGGCTTCCCCATCATTTCCTGTCTCCATCTGAACTTTTACTTACCCCAGAGAAGACCCAGTCTTGGGCATCAGGGTTTTGGGTTTGAGAATCCAGGAAAGGGAGCTAAAGCCTCTGACCAGGAGCAAGAGGACCACCTCTCTGTCCATCTGTCGGTCCACTGTTGGTCTTAGGTGTCGGGAAATCTGGCACGCGCTGATGAGTTTGAAGAGTTTTTTGGTGTTGCTTGAGACAGTCGGATCTCATCAAATGCTAGCCACAGTCCTTGGATTTATGTGGTCGATCTCTGGTGTGGATCCATCCATGTCGTCCAAGCCCATCAGAGCAGAAGAAAGACCATGTATAGCCCTCCCAGTCACATCCATAGGGCTTCTCACCTGTGTGTTTGCGTTGGTGACTCATGAGGTGAGAGCGCTTGGTATAAGATTTTCCACAGTTGTATGAACAGAGGTAAGGCCTTGAAACTGGGGGAGGCTTCCTGGGTGCCCCTCCTGGAACACTGGGGTTCTCTGTCCCCTGTGGAGCAGGTGTGGGCTTTTCACGAATGAAAGGTTTTTCCAGGCGAAGAATGAGTCTCAAATGAGTCTTGGGATTCTAAAGCTGGCAATGGCTGGAGCCCAGGTGGGGGTATCCCAGGGTGGTAGGGATTTAAGTGCAACATCTGATCCATAGAGGGGGACATGGCATGGGTCACAGTGGAAGGCATGCCTGGGACCAATAATATTCCGCAATTTAAAGAGCTCATGGTAGCAGGTACTACTGAGGAGACAGAGTAAGGCATTGTTGCGGCACTGCTGTGGGCCATTACTGGGACTCCACTAGAAGCTGAGCCTGGCAGGCCACTGTGACCCATGCCATGTGGAGGTCAGAGGACATTTGGAGGTTCAGCATCATTTTACCCCTTGACTGTATTGGAGATCAGGTCTCTCATTCACTCCTGAATACAAATGACTAGCTGGTCCACGAGCCTTTGGGAATTCTCCAGTCTCTGCTTTGCTGACATGACAGATGTGTCCCTGCCATGTCAGTTTATACCTGAGTCCTGCAGATTCAACTTAGGTTCTAACACTCTCACAGCCAGGACTTTACCCACTGAGCCATCACCACACAGCCCATTTGTTGTTGTTTTTGTTTAAGGATAATTTTTCTAAATTTAGTGTGTACGTGTGTGAGTATAGGTCATGTGTATTCATGTGTTCATTAAAGTCCTAAGAGGGCATTAGATCCCTGGGATCTGGGGTTGTAAGAAATTATGACTAAGAGGAAAATTCATAGCATTAAATGCACACATAAAGAAGTTGGAGAAACCTCATACCAATGACTTAACAGCACACCTGAAATCTCTAGAACCAAAAGAAACAAACTCACCCAGGAGGAATATATACCAGGAAATAATCAAATTGAGAGCTGAAATCAATGAAGTAGAAACAAAGAGAACAATACAAAGAATCAATGAAACAAAGAGTTGGTTCTTTAAAAATCAACAAGTTAGACAAACCCCTATCCAAATTAACCAAAAGGCAAAGAGAGAGCATCCAAATTAACAAAATCAGAATGAAAAGGGAGACATAACAACAGACAATGAAGAAATTCAGGAAATCATCAGGTCATACTTCAAAAATCTGTACTCCACAAAATTGGAAAATCTGAAAGAAATGGACGATTTTCTGATAGGTACCACATACCAAAGTTAAATCAAGACCAGATAAACTATTTAAATTGACCAATAACCCCTAAGGAAATAGAAACGGTCATTAAAAGTCTCCCAACCAAAAAAAGACCAGGACCAGATGGTTTCAGTGCACAATTCTACCAGATTTTCAAAGAAGAGCTAATTCCAATACTCTTCAAATTGTTCTACACAATAGAAAAAGAAGGAACATTACCGAACTCTTTTTATGGCTACAGTTACCCTGATACCCAAACCACACAAAGATGCAACAAAGAAAGAAAATTATAGACCAATCTCACTCATGAATATTCATGCAAAAATACTCAACAAAATATTGGCAAACCGAATCCAAGAACACATCAAAAAAATTATCCACCATGACCAAGTAGGTTTCATCCCAGGGATGCAACATATGGAAATATGTTCAACATAAGAGAATCTGTCAATATAATATACCATATAAACAAACTGAAAGAAAAAACAGGAGTTGGGGATTTAGCTCAGTGATAGAGCACTTGCCTAGCAAGCGCAAGGCCCTGGGTTCAGTCCTCAGCTCCAGAAAAACAAAAAACAAAAAACAAAACAAACAAACAAAAAAACAAAAAAACCAAAAAACACATGATCATCTCATTAGATGCTGAAAAAGCCTTTGACAAAATCCAACATCCCTTCATGATAAAGGTCTTAGAGAGATCAGGAATACAAGGAACATACCTAAATATAATAAAGGCAAATTACAGCAAGCCAACAGCCACCATCAAATTAAACAGAGAGAAAGTCAAAGTGATTCCACTAAAATCAGGAACAAGACAAGGCTGTCCATTCTCCCCATATTTATTCAATGTAGGACTTGAAGTTCTAGCTAGAGCAATAAGACAACAAAAAAGATATCAAGGGGATACAAATTGGAAAGGAAAAAGTCAAACTTTCACTATTTGCAGATTATATGATAGTATACATAAGTTGACCCGTCCAGCAGGCCAGGTTATTTTGTGGGACTTGAGGAGGCACCTCCTGAAAACCAATGGGGGCGAGAGAGAAATGGAGACCCTGCGTGTATAATGAATGACAGAGTCAGTCTGAGTTGCGTCAAGGTCTCGTTTATTGCAAGGGGAAATGGGTTTATATATGCTGGGAGATGGGAAAAATGAAGGAGAAGTGAAAGCTTGAAGAATGGGTTGATAAATGGGGTCCAGGTGGTTTCTTTGAAGAATAGAGCTGAGGGAGAGGTTTCTTTGAAGACTAAAGTCAAAGAGAGGTCTCTTTGGTCCAATGCTTGTGCAACTGACCAACCGAACATACTCAAGGAAGTTAGTCTGAAAGTACATTAATCTAAAGGTACATTCTGTAGTTTTTCCGGGAGTTATTGTTTCTTGTAACTTAGTAACGGTTGTCAAGGGTACAGTCACGTCAGATCAGCCAGGCAAGAAAGGTCACAGCGCAGTCATCCAACTTTTGGTCCCCAACAATAAGTGACCCCAAAAATTCTACTAGGGAACTCCTACAACTGATAAACTCCTTCAGTAAAGTGACAGGATACAAGATCAACTCAAAGTCAGCAGCCCTCTTATACACAAATGATAAAAGGGCTGAGAAAGAAATCAGAGAAACATCACCCTTTACAATAGCCACAAATAATATAAAATACCTTGGGATAACATTAACTAAACAAGTGAAGAACCTGTATGATAAAAGGTTTAAGTCTCTAAAGAAAGAAATTGAAGAAGATATCAGAAAATGGAAAGATCTTCCACGCTCATGGATAGGTAGGATTAACACAGTAAAACTGGCAATCTTACCAAAAGCAATCTACAGAGTCAATGCAATCCCCATAAAAATCCCAACACAATTCTTCACAGCCTTGGAAAGAACAATACTCAACTTCATTGGGAAAAACAAAAAACCCAGGATAGCTAAAAGAATCCTGTAAAATAAAGCAACCTCTGGAGGATCACCATCCCTGACCTCAAACTCTACTATAGAGCTATAGTAATAAAAACAGCTTGGTATTGGCATAAAAACCAACATACAGACCAAATTGAAGACCCTGACATTAATCCACACACATATGAACACCTGATCTTTGACAAAGAAGCCAAAACTGTACAATGGAAAAAAGGAAGTATCTTCAACAAATGCTGCTGGCATAACTGGATGTCAACATGTAAAAGATTGCAAATAGATCCATATCTGTCACCATGCACAAAACTCAACTCCAAGGGGATCAAAGACCTCAACGTAAATCCAGTTACATTGAACTTGATAGAAGAGAAAGTAGGAAGTACTCTTGAACACATTGGCACTGGAGATCACTTCCTAAATATAACACCAGGAGCACAGACACTGAGAGCAACAATTAATAAATGGGACCTCCTGAAACTGAGAAGCTTTTGTAGAGCAAAGAACAAGGTCAATAAGACAAAAAGACAGCCTACAGAATGGGAAAAGATCTTCACCAACCCCACATCTGACAGAGGACTGATCTCCAAAGTATATAAAGAACTCAAGAAACTAGACATCAAAATACTGAACAATCCAATTAAAAAATGGGCTATAGATCTAAACAGAGAATTCTCAAAAGAATGATATCAAATGGCTGAAAGACATTTAAGGAAATGCTCAACATCTCTAGTCATCAGAGAAATGCAAATCAAAATGACTCTGTGATACCACCTTACATCTGTCAGAATGGCTATGATCAAAAACACTAATGACAGTCTATGTTGGAGAGGATGTGGAGCAAAGGGAACATTCCTCCACTGTTGGTGGGAGTGCAAACTTGTACAGCCACTTTGGAAATCAGTTTGGTGGTTTCTCAGAAAATTGGGAATCGATCTACCTCAAGACCCAGCCATACCATATAACCAAGGAACGTTCAATCATACCACAAAGATACATGCTCAACTATGTTCATAGCAGCATTATTCATAATAGCCAGAACCTGGAAACAACCTAGATGCACATCAACTGAAGAATGGATTAAGAAAATGTGGTACATATACAAATGAGTACTACTCAGCAGAGAAAAACAATGACATCACGAAATTTGCAGGCAAATGGATGGAACTAGAAAATATCATCCTGAGTGAGGTAACCCAGACTCAGAAGGACAAACATGGTATGTACTCACTCATAAGTGGATACTAGTTATAAAGCAAAGGACAATCAGACTGCAACCCACAGATCCAGGGAGGCTACCTACCAGGGGAGACCCTAGGATGACTGTGGCTTATAATAAGTTTTGGTTTTACCCAATCACTGGGTAAGATATAGTGAAACATTTCACTATTAGGATAATAATTTGTACCATATCAAGCTGATGAAAGAAAATGCTGGCCGTACTTTCAGGAGGGGAGGCTAAAATATTTTTAGAACATGGATTAGCCTATGGAAAAATGTCTACCGTAAATCAAACAGTGAAGGGGAAGATGAATAGGAATCTCACTTACACAACTTAAGTAAAATATAGCTCTCTGAACAGATGAAGATAGGTTTCTTCTGAATCCCAGAATATAATCAATATTTATATGTATAATTCAGCTCTCATTTGGCTTAAAAGGGCTTTTTGGGAAATGTTATCATTTTTACTATTTTCTCAGAGAAAATATTTCAACGTTTAAAGTAACCCTGGACTTTTGAATTATAGCCTGTTTTTATGTTCAAACTATCTGAGTATTATTTCTCCTGCAGTTGTACATAAAATGTTTTTACGTTCAAAAAAGGACAAATACTATAGAATTGTATTACATGAAATATATAGAATATATAAATTCATAGAGGCAGAAAGATTAGACATTATCTCAAGACAGAGAATAAAGAAAGAGCAACGATTTCCTAAGTACAGAAGCTCTGATTAGTGTGATGGAAAAACCCCACAAATGGACAGTAATATCAGGACATAATATCATGAATGTAATAAATCAATACAATTAATGTAATTAATGAATACCATAAATACAATTATTGAATGAATACTGCGAATGTAATCAATGAATACGACAAATGTAATTAATATTAGTGTAATTAATGAATATCATGAATGTAATTTAAAAAATTAATTAAAATTAAAAAAAAGAAATTATGAGTCACCAGAAGTGGGTGCTTAGAGTCTAACTGGGGTCCTCTGGAAGGATAGCAAGTGTTCTTAACTTCGGAGTTACCTGTCCACTCCTGGTTTCTTTTATATTTAATTATGCGTATCTGTGTGTCAGCATGTTTATGTGAGTCCAGAAGAGGGCATCTCTCCAGCCCCTGATCAGTGCTGCTGGCAGTTCATTCCAAGCCAACCAACTTGATTGCAAATAGATGATCAGACACTTTCTCAGGGAGGCTAGAATAAGTCTAATTCCCCGAGACCAGAATGGCCCCACTTGGAGATTTCTAGCATCTTCATCTCAAGTAACAAGAGTGGAAATTTCTGATAGAACATTTCTCTGTAATTCATTTCAGAAAAAGAGTAGAATATGGAATTTCTTCTTTCAAGTGAAGTGATTCTATTTTGTAAGACAGCTAGATTTTCTGGAATTTGGTCCCCATCTACAAAGCAGGTTAACATGTCCATGAGTGTGGAGAAGAGTCTCAAGAGAGGAGTTGTATCAATACACAAGACAACATTCACTAAGCAAAAAGGCAGTGCACATGAAAAGATGTTTCTCCCAAGCAATGATGATATTCCTTCAAATATAGGACTCTCAGAATATGATCTACTTTGAAGGCATTTGAAATATCATCTTGATAGGAAGCCTTGCATAAAAAACAATTCTCATGAGTACAGATAATCTGTTGGCTCTAATTCATGCAAATCTATAGAAAAGCAATTTGAATATAATGCCTATAGAATGTTACTTAATTCGAAGCCACACCTTCATAGGCATCTGAGGATCCATAATAGAGAGAAATCTTTTAAATGTAATAAATGTGGCAGAGCATTTAAAATGCTGTGAAACCTGAGTTAGCACTAGAAAATTCATTCAGAGAGAACAGTCTGTAAATGTAATGAGTGTGGAAAAGCCTACAGGCAGAAGATCAATCTCATTCAGCATCAGAAAATTCATACCAAAGAGACACCCTATAAATGCCAAGCTTGTGGGAAAGCCTTCTCGTGGGTGTCATCTTACAGTAATCACTAGAAAATGCACAGGGATGAGAAAGCCTATGAGTGCAATGTATGTGGCAAGTCCTTCAAACAGATCTCAACCTTTAGTCAACATAAAAAACACTCACAAGGAGCAGAAGTCTTACAGATGTAAGGATTGTATGACCTCTTTTATTTTCAGGTCTGCTCTTGTGAAGCACCAGAGAGCACACACAGGAGAGAAACTCTACAGATGTGGACTGTGGGAAAAGGCTTCTGCCTACAAAGCAAATGCCATCAATAATGAGAAAATCCATGCTGGGTTCAGGGCTTATGGGTGTCATCTCTGTGACAGGGCTTTTGTCCAGAAGAAAAACCTCACTCAACATAAAAAAAAATCCACACTGGAGAAAATTCATATGAATGTAATAGATATGGGAAAGTCTTCTCTCTGAAGTCAAACCTTTGAGTTCATTAGAAAATTCACAGTGGAGAAAAAGCCTATGCATGTAACGAATGTGGGAAATCCTTCAGCAGCAAAGGAGCCTACATAAAAAGCTCCACATTGGGGGAAAACCTGAATGTGGAAAAGCCTTTGCTGAGCAGCCATATCTTGATGGACACCAGGAAAGATTTCACACTAGGTAGGAACTTTTAGCACTTCAAAAATATGGGAAACTTCATGTATAGGATGGCATGGAATAGTCATGCTAAAAACTGACTTCAAAATGGCTACAATTTTGGGTCTATTACAGAGAACATGGAGGACTTCAACTCACTGAGACTATTCTTTTAAGATAGGATTAGTTCATTCATTCACAGATATTTGTTTTGTCTTTTTAAAACATGTGTCCTTGTGTGTGTATGTTATGGGTTTACAGGTGCCTGGTGTGTGTGGGCCCACAGAGGCTCCCTAGTAAGACCTTACCCAAGGTCAGAGAATCTGAGCTTGCTTTACCCAGCAGGACTGCAGAATGGGATAATTTGGCCACAGGCATGGTTACCAGGTGTTTTGAAGGGTGTACACTTGGCTGTGCATTGTGCTCTGATCTTGAAAGGGGGAGGTCTTTTGCCTCTCCTTTTGGTACTGTATAAAAAGCCACTTAGAATAAGTCTCAAGGGAGCTGGATACTGACCCAGGGCCCCCCTGAAGCTGTCATGTCTTTCCCTGCATCTCTGCCTCTATTTCTATCTACTATTTCCTCATTCCTCTCACCTCTCCTGAGAACCCTTCATCAGGGTGGAGCTATCCTCCCACACTGGTGGAGCCAAATGATGACTTCAGGTCCCATGGAGATGCAGGTGGTTGTGAGCTGCCTCAGTGGAGTGCTGCGAACTGACTTCATTCCTCTGGAAGAACATCAAGTGATCCTAAATGCTGAGTCATCTCTCTAGCCTCATCTTTCATTTTTAAAAATTACATATGTATATACTGTGTTCTGTTTTGCCTGCATGTGTGTATGTACCACATGGGTGCCTGGTGCACATGCAGACAGAAGAAGGCTTTGGAACTCCTGGGATGGAGTTACAGATGGTTGTGACTGCCGTGTAGATAATGGAATTTGAACCTAAGTCCTTGGAAGAACAGACAATGCTATGAGCTCTTCTACCATCTCCAGTCCTAGTTTTGCCTGACTCCCACCTCGAAGGGATCTAATGTTCTCTTCTGGCCTTAAATGCATCCACAGATGAAGAATATCAGAGGCCCACTGACACAAATAAAGAGAAAACCTTGGTTTTTTTAATGGCAGGGAAGTAGAGGAATGGGGAGGCAAGTTTTTACGATTTTAAGGCTCTGGCCTTCACCACCTCATTTGATTTTTCCAGAGAGAATAATTTATCTCAACTGCTGTCTTGGAGGAAAATCTATGTATAATAGTGACCCCCAACCAATTAGAGTTTCCTGTAGATTTTTTGTTGCTGTTAGTTTATTTTCCAATCTTGCAAGGTTTATTCACTGGAACTACTCCTGAATGTTTCTTCATCGGCCAAGTCTCCCATGAATGGACCTACCTGGCCAAGCCAAGGTCACAAAGTCTGGAATGTAAGGTAGTCAGCAGCTACCATCTAGTCTTGTCTAGAACTAGTGGTAGAGATTAGGATCTCACACTAACCCAGGTTAGCCTGGAACCTGCCTCCAGAGAGCTGGGATTACAGGCATGAACTAAAACATCTGGCTAAAACAATCAGAAAGGCAAACTTAACAGATGGTTAAAAATAGGTGTTTAGTATACTAGGAGAGGGTAAAGTGCTTACCACCCAGATATGAACCCTTTAGCTATAATCCCATATCTGTAACTACACCATATAGAAATCTGGGTACACTCCTGTGTACTTGTGATTCCTGAGCTGAGGAAGGGGAGACAAGAGGATCCAGGAATTTACTTGTTAAGGAGTCTGGCTGATTCAGTGAGCTCTAGATTCAATGAGAGACCTTGTCTCCAAAATATTAAGGTGGGGAGAGAGAGGGGCAGATACCAAACATCAACCCAACATCACTACAAATACATATGTCACATACACGTACACACACGCACATGCATCCATAATAAACTAATTGCTGAAGAAGTTCTTGGGAACTGAAGGTAATAGCCATTTCAAGTACATTATTTGGTTTTAAGTTCATTAAAATCCTGGCTAATTAAAATTGTGAGTTATTTTGTGTGGATTCACTTTGCATATATATATATATACATATATATATATGAACAAGAAAGTCAATCATTTTTTTTTTTTGGCACAGGGTTTCTCTGTCATGAACCTCACTGTGTAGAGGAGGGTGGCCACAAACTAAGATCCACCTTCCCCTGCTTCCCTAATACTGTGACTAGAATTTTAACACACCACACCCAGTCAATCTTTTTTTTTTCCTTTTACATTTTTGTTTATTTGGGGTGGTGGTATATGGAGGTCAGAGTGAGGACTACTTGTGGGAATCCTGTCCTTTTCCCATATGGGTCCCTGGGATCAAACTCAGATCCTTGGTAGCAAATACAGTTACCTACTGAACCACCACCCTGGTACTCTGTTGTGGAATAATTATTTAAGATGTGTTACATTCATTTATGCCGTGGAATGTTGGTTTAGTGATGCAAAAATGTGTTGCATTCTTTTATGTTGCATTTGTTTAACTCTGTGAAGCTGTGTTACTTTGCCTGCTTAAAAGACCATATTGGTTTAATAAGGAGCTGACTAGCCAATAGCGAGGCAGGAGAAAGAACAGGCGGGCCTGGCAGGCAGTGAGAATAAATAAAAGGAAGAAGAAAGGGGGGCGAGAAAAGGTGGAGAGAAGGATGCCAGGGGCCAGCTGCCCATCTTCACATGCAACAAGGATTAAGAAGGAAAGAAAAGACCTACAGAAATAGAGAAAGGTAAGAGCCCAGAGGCCAAAGGTACATGGGATAATTTAAGAAAAGCTGGCTAGAAATAAGCCAAGCTAAGTTCGGGCATTTATAAGTAAGAATAAGCCTCTGTGTATTTATTTGGGGACTGAGTGATAGGCTCATAACGTGTAAAGAGTAAAAACAAACAAACAAACAAACAAACAAACAAAAAACCCGGCTACAATAACCTGACCCCATTTTTTTTAAACAGATTCGATGTAACCCTGGCTGACCCCAAACTCATTATTAAACCTCAAACTCCTTCCTGGTCCTCCTGCCTCCATCGCCTAAATGCAGTGATTACAGGTTTGCTACACCACACCTGGCTTATGTAGTGGTGAAGGTGATCCCGGGGCTTACTGTGTGTTAGCTATGCAATCTACCAAAGAAGCTATGCCATCAGTTCCCTGACACTTAAAACAAATTGCGGGTGTGGGGGCTGAAGAGATGGCTTAGCAGTTAAGGTAACTGACTGCTGTTCTAGAGGTCCTGTGTTCAATTCCCAGCACCCACATGGTGGCTCACAATCATCTGAAATGGGATCTGATTCCTTCCTCTAGCATGTGTGAAGACAGAACACACATATACATAAAACACATGCATCAATAAGTGTAAGACCTTTTTCCTTCTTTAAATGGTGAAAAAGAATGATTCTTTACATTATAAATATGTTCTAGACCACTGGTTCTCAAACTTCCTAATGCTTCCACCTTTAACATAGATCCTCGTGTTATGGTGACCCCACAACCATAAAATTAGTTTCATTGCTAGTTCATAAATGTAATTTTGCTGCTGTTATGAACCCTAATGAGTTGAGAACTGCAGTTATAAACTAATCTCTTCTTTCCCATACTTCTCTCACTCAATTGTGCACCATATTTTATACACCCAGATCTTTAGTATTGTTATACCCTCAAAATGTTAACTTTTATACAAGTTCTTACATAGTGTAATACTGGGAACATTATAAGCTGTTTAAGTTTAGCCACAAGGCTATGTTGTATCTTTTTCAAGGTAGAATTAAACAGCTTTTTAATGCATATAGGAGTTTTGTCAGAGTACCACAAAGCCAGAAGAAGGTATTTAATCCTCTGCATCGGGAGTAACAGATGGTGGAAACCACCATGGGCATACTGGGAACTGAACCTGGGTCATCTGGAAGAGTAGCAAGTGATCTTAACCATCTCTCCAGCCCCAAAGTGGAATTTGCAAAATATCTGTGTGGTGTTTCACATGTGTGCCAGCACATGTAAAGGCCAGAGGACATGTAGTGTTTTTGTCTATTACTTTCTATGTTTTTTTTTTTTTGAAATACAATATCAACATGTAACAGGGCTCCTGACCTATGTAGTCCCCCTGAACATTAGCACAACTAACTCCATGATGGAAGTGCAATTCAAACTGTTAAAGTCAGCAGGCAGACAGCACTATTGGCCAAAAATGAAAAACGAAGATCCAACCTGTCGTGATTCCTCTGCAGACTTACAGCAGCCAGGGAAAAGATAATCCAGAAACAGAAAAGAATGAATCTTGACTCAGCCTGATTTTATTGTAACCTGTGCTGCACCAGGACTTCTAGAGTCTGGCCCGGATCATTTTACTTTAGTCATATTTAAGCACAGCACAATTTTTTGAAAAGGTATTCAGGTAAGTATGAATTCAGCCCCAAGTGCACAACAATTTAAGACATTTTTACTGTGAGATTCCTTTGTAAGTGTATCTGGCTTCTGTCACAGGAATAGGTCCTGTTGTCTCAGAGATAGTGCCCAAGATTTAGGGCCTAAAGAGCTTGACTGAGGTAAACATTATAATGCCTATGGGTGTAAGGATTGGCATGGCCCTAAACTCACATAGAAGTCACTTAGACTGTGTAACGCACAAGTGACATCACTTCTAAGTGTGGGTTTTATGGTCTAAAACAATGCTCAAGATTTAGGTAAAAAGGTCCTGGATAAGTAAAAACAAATTCTGTGAGATAAGGGCAGAGCCTGTCTCAGAGAGCAAAGGACCACCAGATTGTAAAACGACATCATTCCTAGTATCCTAGGAAGATACAGGAAGAGCAGCTTTGCACCTTATTCCTTTGAAGAGGTAAGCTGTGTGTTTAACTTTCCTGGCTTCTCCAGTGCTTATCTGGGTGCACAAGGTTTTTTGCTCTCCACATCTCTCCATTTCCAAGTTTTAAAGACAAACAGCACTGTAATAGAAGTCATGATTGAATGCATTGCCTCTATGGCTAATCTAAGAGGACCAAGGAAAGGAGAAATTGTTCTTACCCAGGAGGGCCATTCAAAGGGCACCTGAGAGATTTTATCTATTCCTTTGTACAAATCATTAATTTGACCATTGATAGTATGAGAAGAATCTGACACATTAAAGCAACACACACCAGGAAACTTTTGACAACCAAGATTATACTTGAGTAACAAATAATGTATAGTAGTTCTATTTTTTACAGCTGTGGTACTCGGTTCATCCATGTCTTGGTTGATTTCTGTTAATATTTTGTTGTAATATTAGTAGTTTTAATAATCATACAAGGCCATTTTAGATACAATTTTGTATTTCAGTAACTAATCCTGGAATAGGAAATAAAAAGATCTGAGGTGGCTGTAACATTTACAGTATCCAATAGATGTAAAGAATCATCACAGTTTTGGGGGAGAGCTCTCCTAATTCTGTTAATTGATTGTAGGATTTACTGAGTAAAATGGGTGTAGTATGCTCCCCATTCTTGTGATTAAACTTTTTTTTTTTTTTGGTTTTTCGAGACAGGGTTTCTCTGTGTAGCTTTGCGCCTTTCCTGGAACTCACTTTGGAGACCAGGCTGGCCTCGAACTCACAGAGATCCGCCTGCCTCTGCCTCCCGAGTGCTGGGATTAAAGGCGTGCGCCACCACCGCCCGGCTGTGATTAAACTTTTTTTTATACAATCTTTTATCCGGAGAATTGGTCCTATAGGATGGAAGCAATCCTTAGCATGGCAAAAGTATATCACATTATCTTCCATCACAGGTGTGCCTTTCATCCCTCCTGACAACGGGCATTTGGATTCTGCATTGGCAAGCCAAAAATTAACCATGCAATACAGTCAGTAAACAGAACAGGTTCGTTTTTCAGGTCAGTCATATCATGACTTTGTTTCCCCAAAGTCTCAGCTTGATGAGGTAGACTTTTATTTTATTTTATTTTATTTTATTTTATTTTATTTTATTTTATTTATTTATTTTTCTGGAGACAGGATTTCTCTGTGTAGCTTAGCGCCTTTCCTGGAACTCACTTGGTAGCCCAGGCTTGGCCTCGAGCTCACGGAGATCCGCCTGCCTCTGCCTCCCGAGTGCTGGGATTAAAGGCATGCGCCACCACTGCCCAGCGATGAGGTAGATTCTTGTATTTCCCCAAGTCATCAGTTTACTCTTTCTCCTGGGGATTCTCCTTTTGATGGATTTTTCATCTGTCCTCAGATGTTTCATGAGTCCAGTGGCCTCCAGATGTCCTAGTTGGATGCTTCAGATCAGGAGCCATCTGGGACTGTGTTCATTTTTCTGTAAAGACATAACCTCCCCTCGATGTTAACGGAACATCGGGCTGTTCTTTTTTATTTAGCATTTACTCTAGGTTGTGACTTCTTTAAGGCAAAAATGCTTTGAAGCAGCAAAGAAAAAAAAGCATTATTCTTTAAAGTAATAACATTAAAAGTAAAAATAACTAAATGTAGTATAACCTACGGATATATAAATGGGTGTAGTCTCCTACTCACTTTTTAATATTTTAGAATTTGTTGAGTATTTGATGGTGTTTTATAACAACTTTACCCTGGGTATAGTATGTAATTTTAGTAATATTATGGATAGTCAATTTTTTATATT
This sequence comes from Peromyscus attwateri, assembly GCA_902168425.1. Lineage (NCBI taxonomy): Eukaryota > Metazoa > Chordata > Mammalia > Rodentia > Cricetidae > Peromyscus > Peromyscus attwateri. The sequence continues at coordinate 10,859 of CABHPP010110064.1, read as the reverse complement.
ATTGATAGTTTAAGCAGAACCATTATTAGCATTCAGTTGTAATGAGAATCCTAGGTATGACATGTATTGTGTTATTTGACATATTCAAGGTCTAGGTAAGATATGATAGCTTTCTTCTGGAGTTTTCAGGCTCTCATGTCATGCCTGTGACTGTGTTTTGTAATTGACTACTTAGTGAGAGGAATTATTATGTCTGTAGTGACGGATCGGATAATTTAGCACCGATCTCTACATGCCTCATAGCAGAGAATGTCCAAGACACAGACATCCATATTTTTGGGTATCGAGTTCATGTCCATTCATTACTAATTATGTAGTAGAAGCTTGGAATAAATTAATGTCTTTAAATTATATAAAATGCATTTAATAGAGGTTAGAATTTTGTGGTTTTTTTTAATTATATATATTTTTTAGTGTCTGATCATTTATCAGACCAAGGAGAACTATAAAAGTAAAACAAAATGTATTTAGTCAACAGTGGTCATAAATTTTTTTTTTTTTTTTTTTGTTTTTCGAGACAGGGTTTCTCTGTGTAGCTTTGCGCCTTTCCTGGAATTCACTTGGTAGTCCAGGCTGGCCTCGAACTCACAGAGATCCGCCTGTCTCTGCCTCCCGAGTGCTGGGATTAAAGGCGTGCGCCGCCGCCGCCGCCGCCGCCGCCGCCGCCGCCGCCGCCACCACCACCACCACCACCACCACCTGGCAAATTTTTATAAAGATGTAAACTTCAGGCTATAAGATTTGAAATCTTTAAAATTTAGTGCAATTTTAAGTTTGAGCTTAAGACTCTTTTATTAGGTAACAGGACATTTAGAAGTACCTGAGAAATAATCACAGAAAATCCTGAAGCAGAAAACAATTGAGGTTTTTTCACTTTATTTCTTTTTTTCTTAAGAAAATGTTTTTATTCATTTTACATACCAATCACAGATCCCTCTCTTCCCTCCTCCTGTCATTCAGCCTCCCCTCCCCCAACCCACCCCCATTCTCTCCTACAAGAAGGTAAGGCCTCCCATAGGGAGTCAGCAGAGCCTGGTACATTCAGTAGAGACAGGTCCAAGCACCTCCCCCTGCCTCAAGGCTGTGCAAGGTGTCCCACCATAGGTAGTGGGCTCCAGAAAGCCTGCTCATGCACCAGCGATGGATCCTGACCCTACCGCCAGGAGTCCCTTTAAGCAGATCAAGCTACACAATAGTCTAGTGCTGTGGGATGTTCTGTATGGCAAATGTGTTGCTACTAAAACACTGATTGGCCAGTGGCTAGGCAGGAAGTATAGGTGGGACTAAAAGAGAATTAAAAGAACAGGAAGGCGGAGGGAGTCACTGCCAGCCAGCCGCCGCCAGGACAAGCAGCATGTAAAGATGCCAGTAAGCCACGAGCCATGTGGCAAGGTATAGATTTATAGAAATGGATTAATTTAAGACATAAGGACAGTTAGCAAGAAGCCTGCCACGGCCATACAGTTTGTAAGCAATATAAGTCTCTGTGTTTACTTGGTTGGGTCTGAGCGGCTGTGGGACTGGCAGGTGAAAGAGATTTATCCTGACCGTGGGCCAGGCAGAAAACTCAAGCTACAGTCTAGCTTATGCAGAGGGCCTAGTTCAGTCCCAGGGAGGCTCCACAGATATTGGTCTAAATTTCATGAGTTCCCAATTAGTTTGGTTTGGTTGTCTCTGTAGGTTTTCCCATCATGATCTTGATGCACTTGCTCATAGAATCCCTCTTCTCTCTCTTCGACTGGAAATTTAGATTCAGCTGATAATGTAAATGAAAACAAAATGGAAATAATATCAAAGTATAACAGTTTCCTGGAGAAAGAATCTGTTTAAAGGATTTAGTTTTGTGGGAATTGTGATGTAAAAAAAAATACAAAATTGAAATTTTAGTAATAAAAGACAAGATAAAATTTCTTATTTTATTAATGTTGCTAGTGTGTTATTGAATGAATGCATAATTTAACCATGTTACCATTTACTAAATATTCCTTATGTTAAGCAAATTTTATTTTTAAGCAAACTTTATTTTTAATTATTTGCTCTAGGCTTAACTATGGAAACATACAGAGAAGGTCAAAGTTTCTTTTTAAATGAATCATATTTTTATTTAGTGTGACCATAAACTTAGTTTTGAGCACATTAAAAATTTGTTCGTTTATAATGTGATTGACCATTAATTCATATGTTTTAACTGTCTTTAACAGTTTACAACAAGTTAGTAGCTTTTATAAGATTAGGATTTTACAGTTTTAGACAGACATCTCTAAGTTAATTTTTGTTAACCTGAGGATACCTTCATAACCTTAGAAATTTATTATTCAAAAATCCATTCTAATCCAAAATATCTTGGACACTTGTCATTGTCTCTTTATCTAAAAGGAAGATAAAAAAAGAGAAGGCTAGTAAGACTAGGTTTTAAGAGTTTTGTTTTAGTTCAAGCATACCATGTGGTCATCTTAAGATGACGTTGAAATTGCATCCATGTATCTTTTTAAAATCATTTATATTTGTTTGTTTGCTTGTTTATTTATTATGCACACAGTGCTCTATCTGCATGTACCCCTGCCCATCAGAAGAGGGCACCAGATCTCATTATAGATGGTTGTGAGTCATCATGTGGTTGCAGGGAACTGAACTCAGGAGCTCTGGAAGAACAGCCAGTGCCTCTTAACCTCTGGGGCATCTCTCCAGCACACATTTCATGTATTTTTTAACCTTAGTAAACATGGATACCAGGCACATGGTCTTTTTATCCTGACCAGGCATCAGCTTGTTGGAGACAAACTGTATGGCTGTTATTTAAAAATATCTATTTGATATGCTATGTTGTAGTAGACCTAATTTTTTAAAGAAGATCTAAATTAAACTTGCGTATACATAGATTTAAATATCAGCCTTTTGTTACAAGTTTTAAGCTAATTTTTTGTTACAGATTTTATACATTTTTTAACCATATCCAATGAACGTACAAATTTTGAGATAGAGTATATTGAACAGATAGATAACTCTATCCTCTGTGTGCTTATTTATACATGATATTAGTTAATATTGAGCCATAATCTTTTTTCAGGATATCCATTTTGGGTGAGGGTGTGCAAACTTGGGATCCAAAGTAATCCATTATGATTCTTGCCGGGCGGTGGTGGCGCCGCCTTTAATCCCAGCACTTGGAAGGCAGAGGCAGGTGGATCTCTGTGAGTTCAAGGCCAGCCTGGTCTACACAGAGCAAGATCCAGGAAAGGCACAAAGTTACATAGAGAAACCCTGTCTCGAAAAACCAAAAAAAAAAAAAAACCCCAAAAAACAAAAACCAAAAACCAAAAACAAAAAACAAAAAAAAGACTCTGATTCTTCTTAGTCCATCCAATAAACTGTCATTCAAATTTAAATAGCAGAGTCAGCTAAAATACTTAATGGCTGAAAAACATCTAATTAAAGGTGATTGATTATAGCAAGCTTAGACTTTTGAGCTATGTCACCTAGATGGGTACAATCTTTGATGAACATGTGGAATTGATATATAGAATACATGTCCCTTGTCCTTTTAAAGTCATCTATAAAAGCATTAAAAGCAGTATCTATTAGATTTTAAAATCCTGAATCTATAGGATTTTTAGATGTAATTTTAGGTAATATGCATAGCGTATCTTTACAAATTTTAAGAGGGAAAATTGTAGATAATTATCTATAGAATCCAAGTAACATGCTAATGCAACCTTTCAGTAGTTACCAGTGTGAAACAAACAATTGACCCGTATTTTATCTAGTGGCACAAGAGTTACTATAGGCTCTCTATCAGTAATGGATTATTTCTGAGTTACCAGTTTAGCAACCACATTATTTGGTCAATTAATAACTTGTTCTGTTTTCAATGTTACATTTGTTGTAGAAATTAACCGAGAACTTTCAAAAAGCAACTTAAAGAAGACAGACAAATCTCTAGTAGTGATAGATAAGAGATTTCCTAATGATATGACCCCGAAATTTTAGATTGTGCTCTTACCATGAAAGTTAAGCATTTATTTCAACATTAATTAGATGATCAGGAGAAGATAACATCCTCCATATAATGTATGACTAATAACTCTAGAAATTTAACTGCATTGTCCTAGTGCTTTATGCCCTGATTGCAAATAGTCTCTATACTATAAGTTGGGCTTCTTTTAAATTTTTTCTCCCCTGAAGGGATCATTGATAATCAGTTATTCCCACTATGAGAGAATAACAAAAAACATTCTCCAAAGAGGGACTTTAAACATTGAGTTATTTCTCCTATGAGGAAAAAACACAAAACATTCAACAGAAATCAAGCAAACAAATTAAAAAAAAAACAAAAACCTTAAGTTCTGGGGCAGTCTAGCTAGCTCATGTTGGAGTTCCACAGTCATTCCTTGACACTCACTCTGTTCCACAAGACCCTGGCAGCCCTAAAAGCTGCAGCCTGGAGGGCTTGGAGTTGCCGACAGGTCACTCATGAGGGTAAAAGCCCCAATATGGTTCTATGACCATGGGGAAGCCTGATTGGCTGGAGTCTCCTTTGGCCAACCGTGGGGCAGAAATATTCTCATTCTCTCTGTCTCTCTCCCTCTCTTCTGCCCTCCCTCTTTCCCTCCTGTTTTTCCTCATGAGAGGTTCCAAGTATTTTTTTTCCCAAGACAGGGTTTCTTTGTGCAGGTTTGGAGCCTTTCCTGGAACTTGCTTTGTAGACCAGTCTGGCCTTGAACTCACAGAGATCCGCCTGCCTCTGCCTCTCAAGTGCTGGATTAAAAGCGTGCACCACCACTGCCCGGCTAGAATTTCATACTCTATTTTGTACAATGATTAATATGGATTTTAATCTCCCTTTTCATGGGCCATGCATATAAAGTTGAGTTGTTGTTCTGAATATTTTGTTCCTTTAGATCTTTCAAATCTCTCAATAATTGTACAAAATGCTTTGTCTCAGAGGACTGAGCACAACCCATGTAATTTTCACTCTCTCACTTATGGTCGCGACCCCCTGAGTGAGAAGACCGAGTTTCCTAAACCCCAATTTCTATTTAAAAGAAACTTTTCTGACCTTCCCTAAGGGCTGTGAGTCCCATGTTGCAGAGGTGGCTGTAGTGATTCCTCTGCAGGCTTTACAGCAGGCAGGGGAAAAACATCCATTTTTGAGTTCACAATTCAGTGGCATGAATTACATTCAAGATATTAATTACACGCATGATATTCATTAATTACACTCATTGTATTAATGACATTTGTGGCATTCATTGAGCACATTCAAAATATTCATTCAATAACTATATTTATGATATTCATTAATTACATTAATTGTATTGATATAGTACATTCATGATATTATGTCCTGATACTACTGTCCATTTGCGGGGCTTTTCCATCACACAAAACAGAAATTCTGTAATTATGAAATCATTGCTCTATATTCCTTTCTTCTGTCTTGAGATAATGGCTAATCTTTCTGTCCCTATGAATTTGTATATTCTATACATTTCATGTAATACAATTCTATAGCATTTGTTCTTTTTTTGAATATAAAAACATTTTATGTACAACTGCAGGAGAAATAATACACAGATAGCTTGAACATAAAAACAGGTTATAATTCAAAAGTCCAGGGTTATTTGAAAGTGGAAAATATTTTCTCTGTAGAAAATAGTAAAAATGATAACATTTCCCAATAAGCCCCTGTAAGCCAAATGAGAGCTGAATTATACATATAAATATTGATTATATTCTGGGATACAGAAGAAACCTATCTTCATCTGTCCAGAGAGCTATGTTAAGTTGTGTAAGTGAGATTCCTATTCACCTTCCCCTTCACTGTTTGATTTACAGCAGATATTTTTCTCTAGGCTAATCCCTAATCTAAAAAGATTTTAGCCTCCCCTCCTGAAAGTACAGCCAGCATATTCTTTCATAAGAACTCCTTTTATATACCAAACTGGCCTTGCATTTACAGATCACCAGCTCTGCCTCCCAAGTGCTGTGATAAAAGCATGTACCTCCATTGCCCCACTGATGTTATTCTTGTTCTGATTTTTAACAGTTGAATAATTCTCCATTGTGTAAATGTCCCACATTTCCTTCCTTCCTTCCTTCCTTCCTTCCTTCCTTCCTTCCTTCCTTCCTTCCTTCCTTCTTTTTCTTTTCTTTTGGTTTTTCGAAACAGGGTTTCTCTGTGTAGCTTTGCGCCTGTCCTGGATCTCGCTCTGTAGACCAGGCTGGCCTCGAACTCACAGAGATCCGCCTGCCTCTGCCTCCCGAGTGCTGGGATTAAAGGCGTGCACCACCACTGCCCGGCTCTTTTTTTGTTTTTTTGAGACAGGGTTTTTCTGTGTAGCCCTGGCTTTCCCAGAACTCACTTTGTAGACCAAGCTGTCCTTCAACTCAGATCTACCAACCTTCCCCTATCTCCTGAATACTGGAATTAAAGGTGTGTGCTACCACCGCCCAGTAGTACCACGTTTTCTTTATCTATTCTTCTGTTAAGGAACATCTAGGTTGTTTCCATTTTATGGATATTTTGAATAGAGCAGTGATGAACGTGGCTGAACAGGTGTCTCTGTGGTAGGATGAAGTGTCCTTTGGGTGTATGCCCAAGGGTGGTACAGCTGAAATTGAGGTCCATCAATTTCAATTTTCCTGAGGAACCACTGCCACTGATTTCCATAGTGGCTGTACCAGCAGCAATTTTGGAGTGTTTCTTCACATCTTCTCCAGCATGAGATATCTTGTGTGGTGTTTTTCGTGTTTTTGCTTTTTGGTATTTTTGAGACAAGCTTACTCTGTGTAACCTTGGCTATCCTGGAACTCACTCTGTAGACCAAGCTGGCCTGGAACTCAGAGTTCCACCTGCCTCTGCCTCCCAAGTGCTGGGATTAAAGGTGTGTACTAGCCCCTCCTAGCCTTATCTTGTGCTATTGATCTTAGCCTTGCTAACAGGTAAAAGATAGAATCTCAGAGTTGTTTGACTTGTATTTCCCTGCTGGCTAAGAATATTTAAAGTTACTTTAAGTGTTTCTCAGCCATTTGAGTTTCCTCTTCTGCAAATTCTTTTTATATCTGTTTAAACCCCAGTTTTTAATTGGGCTGTTTCTTGATGTTCAGTATTCTGGGTTGTTTATTTTTATTTTGGATATTAGCACAGTATCAGATGAGTTCTTGATAAACACCTTTTTCTATTCTGTAGGATGCCAATACTTTTTCTCTCTGTGTGTCTTTGTTTCTTCAAGACACTGTTTATCTGTGTAGCCTTGGCTGTCCTGGAACTCTCTTTGTAGACCAGGGTGGCATGGAACTCAGAGATCCATCTGCCTCTGCCTCGGGAGTGATAGGTTTAAAGGCATGGGCCACCACCCTGGTTTTTCTCTTTCTTAGGAGCAAGGCTTGCCTCGAACTCACTGAGTTTTGTGTCTGGGCTGTACCTACTGAGTGTTGGGATTAAAGGCGTAGGCCACCACGCCCATTGTAGATTTATTTTCATTTTATACAACTCTGTGAGCACATGTCTTGTTCCTTCTAAAGGCATCAGATTCCTGAGAACTGGAGATACCAACCATTGTGCACCCCCACTCACCCTGCAGAGTAGGTGCTGGGACCCCAACACTGGTGTCTTCTAGAGGAGCAGCAAGTGCTCTTCAACACTGAGCATCTCTCCAGCCTCTTTTCTGTATCTTCTTTCTTTCTCTCTTTCTTTCTTTCTTTCTTTTTCTTTCTTTCTTTCTTTTTTTTTTTTTTTTTTTTTTTTTTTTCCAAGACAGGGTTTCTCTGTGTAGCTTTGCGCCTTTCCTGGGACTCACTTGGTAGCCCAGGAGATCCTCCTGGCTCTGCCGAGTGCTGGGATTAAAGGCGTGCGCCACCACCGCCTGGCTGTATCTTCTTTCTCACTCATCCTTTTTTTCTCTCCCCAATCCCTGTTCCTAAGAGATGATGACGTGAGAGGTGGGTGTGGCCTTTTTTAAGGACTCTTTAAATTAAGCTACACCTTTTGCTGGAGTCTTTAGGTAACAGCCTGCTGCAGGATTGACCCTTTCATTAGCACCGTGCCGTAGGATCGTGTGTAACAACTGTGACGTTCTGAGTGGGCCTGGGTGAGTAAAGGGTTATTTCCTTGTGATACTGTATATATTGATAATTTGTATTTCTTCAGTCTGTTCTGACTGTTGAGTGCATTTGCTTATTCATTGATTGGATACCCTGTTCTGTTGTTTGCTGTTTATTTTCGAGGTCTTTGTATATTCTGGATGTTGTTGATCCCTTGTCAGAGAAAATAGCTGGTGATGATTTTTCTCCCATTTTCTAGACTTTCTCTTCACTCCAATCAGTGCTCTTTCTGCTGTTTAGAAGTTTTTGAATTTGGAGCAATTTGACTCTTCAGTTCTTACAGGTATATCCTGAGTCATGAGACTCATTTCCTGATTCTTTGTGGGCATGATCTGGGTCTCACGTAGTCCTTTCTGGAACTCTTGTCTCTTTGGTGGAAGATAATCTTGAAATTCTGATCTTCCCGGCTCCACTTCCTAGAGTTAAATGACAGGTGCACACTACTAAGCCCCATTTATGAGGTGCTGGGGATCAAACCCAGGTCTTTATGCACGGTGAGCAATCACAGGACTGACTGCCCTATACCTGTAGCTCCTGTGGGGTTTGTTTTTGAAACTTGGTCTACTGTGCAGCTCTGGCTGGCCTGGAACTCAAGAGATTGGCCTGCATCAGGCCCTCTCGTACTAAAATTAAGGATATAAGCTACCATGTTAAGCCTGAGAAGTTTTTTGTTTATTTTTGACAGGGCTTCTCTGTGTAACAGCCCTGGCTATCCTGGAATTTGCTTTGTAGATCCGGGTTGCCTCAAACTCAAGTCTTAAACTCACAGAGATTCTCCTGTCTCTGCATGTTGAGTCCTAGCAGTAAAGGCATGCTCTAGGACACGTGGCTTGAGAAATTTCTTCCTTTCTCTCTCTCTCTCTCTCTCTCTCTCTCTCTCTCTCTCTCTCTCCCCCCTCTCCTCTCCCCTCCTCTCCTCTCCTCTCCTCTCCTCTCCTCTCCTCTCCTCTCCTCTCTTCTCCTCTCTTCTCCTCTTCTCTTTTGCTTTTAGTAATTTTGAGACAAGGTTTCTCTGTGTAATCCAGTCCTGGAAATCTCACTGTAGACCAGGCTAGCCTCAAACTCAGACCTTTGTGCCTTTGCCTTCCAAGCGCTGGAATTAAAGGCTTGTACCACCATGCTTGGCTTGAGGTATTCTTTTTTTTTTCAAGAATTATTTATTAGTTTTTTTATGTACGTTGGTGTTCTGTCTGTGTGAAGGTGTCAGGTCCCCTGGAACAGGAATTATAGACCATTGTGAGCTGCCACGTGGTTGCTCAGACTTGGTCCTCTGGAAGAGCAGCCATCAATCCCAACCACTGAGCCATCTCTCCAGCCCCAAGGTCTTTCTTTTTAATGGAAGCAGTAATGTCACTAATTTACTGTGTCCTAAAGGTTCCGGAAAGCAGTGGTTTGTTCTCTCTAGTATTTGGAATTGAACCTATGGCATTCTTGGCTCCAGCTTTCTGAGCTATAACCCCACTCCTCTCAGTACTCTTTATTTCCCCAGGTGAGCCCAGAAGCTGCTCTGCAGACAAGGAAAGCTTTGGATTTGTTCTTTTTTCCCCCAACATAACATTTTTTTTTTCTGGTTTTTCGAGACAGGGTTTCTCTGTGTAGCTTTGAGCCTTTCCTGGAGCTCACTTGGTAGTCCAGGCTGGCCTTGAACTCACAGAGATCCGCCTGTCTCTGCCTCCCGAGTGCTGGGATTAAAGGCGTGCGCCACCAATGCCCGGCTCAGAGTGTGTTTTTTTTTTTTCCAACATAACATTTTTATTGATTATTTAAAAAGTTCACATAATGCATCCTGTTCACAGTCACTTCCCCCATCCCTGGTGACCTCCCCCAAAGAAAACATGAGTGAAAAAACCAAGCCCAATTTGTATTGCCCGTATATTCACTGGAGCATGGTCAAACTCCCAGTGTCCAGTCCCTTAAAGAGAACAGTCCTTCCCCACCCCCACCAGAAGTCATTAACTGTGAAGAGTTACACTGCAGGATCCCTGTCACAATTTTAAGAGTTCTTTTAAGTGGCTTACTGTCTAGACTGTTTTCTTTTTAGGGTGGGTGGGGTGGGGGAGAGGTTGTCGCAGAAGCCTTCTATGTTTCTTATTTTCAACTGAGTCTGCAGTTATCAATACCACAGCAAAAGAAGCTTCCTTGCCCCTCCCCTCCTTTTGGGACAACCCTGGCTCTCCTGGAACTTACAATACAAACCAGGCTGGTGAACTCAGGCCTCTGCCTCTTGCCCACTAGTCTTTGAATTTTGGATTTTCCTGCCTCATCCTCCCAAGTAGCTGAAATTACAGGCCTGAACCACT
>CABHPP010110063.1:20145-38658 GCA_902168425.1 Peromyscus attwateri | reverse complement strand
ACACATGCACCCATAAACACACAAACTCACACATTGTGCATGAGTCCACACACACACATGCACCCATAAGCACACTCACACACGTGCATGAGTCTCCATACATACAGGCACTTATAAGCACACTCACACTGTACAGGAGTCCCCACATACATGCACCCACAAGCACACTCACACACTGTGCATGAGTCCCCACACACATGCACCCATAAGCACACTCACAAAAAATAATATAGTGCTAAAACTATATTTAGCCATATTTCACCTACAGTGTTAATAACAAAATAGTATCATCAAAGTTAGCAGAAGTGCCATGGACATAGGTCAAGCTATGAAAACAGGATAAACAACTGTGGATTCTGGGGAATTCAAGGGCACCTTCTTTTACTGAGAAGTTTCTAATTTTGTCTGGTTCTCTGATTTGAGGTGGGATGATACATTATTGGACTGTGTGAAGCAACATAATGACCTTGATCAAAGTAAATACACAGTACTTTCAATTACATTTGACTCAGACATGAAATAAGTCCTTGACAGCCTCCTCTGACTAAAAAGGAAAAGACATAAGGGTTTCAAGCAGCCAGGCTCAAGACTCTTGAAAATGAGGATAGAGATGAAAAAAAAAATGACTTTTTAATCTGCCCCGTGTATTCTTTCTGTTTGCTAATACACTATGAAAATCACAGGTTCATAATTCTTAATCTGTAATTTTGAAATCCACAAAGCTCTATAAATCAAAACATTTTTTATATGTTTGGCAGCTAAATGATGACAACTGAGCTTTCCTTAGACTGTTCTTGGTTTTTCTTTGGGGATGGTGTTGGTTTGGAGCTTTGGTTTTGGTTTCTAGGCAGAAGCTAGGTGTGTAGTTCAGGCTGGCCTTGAACTCCTCTGTAGCCCAAGTTGTCCTCAGACTCCAAAGCTATTCTTCTGCCTCAGGTTCCTCAATGCTGGGATTACAGGCATGCGCCACCATGCCTGGCTATTTATACTTCTTATCTTAATGTGGGTTTTCATTTTGCTGCAAAATTTGAGTGTGTTTAATCACAGTCTCTGGAGTCAGAACCCCAGAATCAAATCCTGCAGCTCAGCTGCTTGTCAGCTCTGAGACTTGGCGTGGCTGTGTGACCCTGGGCCTCATCTCGCTCCTTTGCAAAAATGAGGATAGTGATGGAAGCTCCTTATAGGCCCTAAGAACTAAGTAAGATCTTGCATGCAAAATGCTTAGCCCAGTGGCTAGTAGTGAACACTCAGCAAACATCCACAATTACTGTAAGACTATTCAGATACAAGGTTGGTTTTTTTTCTAAATTCAAAGGAAGTAATATTTCAAAAAGGATTTAGTCAGAAAAAAAGATGAAGTTACTCAAATTATCAACAGCAGAATGGCATTTGATATAGAGAATCAGAGGCATCTGGAGTCTTTGGAATGTGCAGAAGGATGAAGAGCAAGAAAGGCCAAAACTTTCCAGTAATTAGCTGTGAACCCTCTTAGGAAACTACTGCATCCAGATCAAAAGTCACTGCGTTGTCTGCCCTGCAACTTAGCAGCTGGTGACTGCCAGGGATGTGCGCTGGTGTACTGGGGTCTAGCTAGCTTCATTCCGAAAATGCACATCTGCCAAACCCCTCAGGCCAGCTGCTGCAGAAACAATGGTGTGTCCTTGTGCCTTCCAGATGCCATGAGGGCTCTATACCTCATCAGAACTGTACTGCTGAGGAACATGAGGAATCACAGCTCCTGAGTGCCCAGCCTTTCTGATTCACTCAACACCCAGCATAAATAGTCTCGAGTGAAGCAGTTTATATTGGTAGAGCAGTTTGTTTGTTTGTTTCATGCAGTGCTAGGGTACAAACCTGGACCCTCATGTGCTAAGCAAACACATGCCCAATCTTCAGCCCCACTATTTTCCATAAAAGCTCTGAGAGTGAGGTGCTACCTAATGTCTGCAGCTGCATGGGGAGAGATTCTGTATTCCACACCTAGAGTGGGTGGCTAAAGAGAAGTTCAATTGCTCATCAATGAATTTGTATGTCAAATAAAAAAATGTTTTGCCATTCCATATCCCATTTAACATTCCAAGACCAAATAACTCTCCCCTCAAAAAATTCTGTTCTATTTATATTATCTAATTGCCTTCCTTTAAGTTGACTCATTCCTATGTAAATAAGTTCATAGAGAAAATTTTGAATAAATATCTAAGGTAAAATGCAAATCATAACAGTAGAACACAAATGTCATGTCATATAAATGGAGGATAAAAAATAAAAATGAAAATAAAATAACATTAAACTAATTAGTAAGAAGGCTCTGTGCCCAACGCCTACTCCCTTTGTTGAGAAGGGAGATTATTACGTGTTAGAAATGTTGGTTGCACTAACAGCAAATATCCTATCACCAATCAAGACTCAATAACTGATACATTTACCAGGACTAAAATGAAATCATGATCCATATCTTAGAGTTTCTATTGCTGTGAAGAGACACCATGACCACAGCAACTCTTATAAAGGAAAATATTTAATTGGCACTGGCTTACAGTTTCAGAGGTTTAGTCCATTATCATCATGGGGGTGGGGCATGGTGGCATGCAGACAGACATGGTGCTGGAGAAGGAGCTGAGAGTTCTACATCTTGATCAGCAGGCAGCAGAAGGAGACTGAGTGCCTCATTGGGAATAGCTTGAGCATAGGAGACCTCAAAGCCCACCCACACAGTGACACACTTCCTTCAACAAGGTCACACCTCCTAATTCTGCCACTCTCTATGGGCCAAGCATTCAAACACATAAGTCTATGGGGTGCATACCTATTCAAACCACCACAATGCATAAAAACCACACTTGTCACTATGAGACGAAATGGTGTTTAAAGGCTTGCCCATCTTCCCTACCACAGTAGACCACACCCTATGTTTCAGGTAACACACTTTCTGCCACTTCCACTACTTTAGCAAAGGGTCAGGATATTAGTCATGCAATTTTGGAAACTACTCAGAAGCTGATTGTGAGCTATGTCACTATGCTTTCCTCACGCTAACTCAGTCACAAACACATTGTTACTGTCATTGAGCTGAAATTCACATGACATGAAACCAACTATTTCAAGTGAACTTCTCAGTAATGTTTAGTGCATCCATGATATTGTATGGCTACTTCCTCCAATTCTCAAACGCTTTCATTACTCCCAAAAGAAACCCTGTACCCCATGCTCATTAAACCTGTACTCTATTTTCCCACTCAAACATAGGTCCTGGCAACCACTAATCTACTTTGTTTCTATAGACAAACCAGGGAATATTCTATATAAATGCAGTCCTGTGATATGGGACCTTGTGTCTATCGTATCTTTCTTTTTTCTTCTTTTTGGTTTTTCGAGACAGGGTTTCTCTGTGTAGCTTTGCGCCTTTCCTGGAACTCAATCTGTAGCCCAGGCTGGCCTGGAACTCACAGAGATCCGCCTGCCTCTGCCTCCCAAGTGCTGGGATTAAAGGCGTGCGCCACCAACGCCCAGCATCTATCGTTTCTTTTGCTAACATGTCTTTGGAGTTCATAGAAATTATAGCGTTTATTGATACTTCCTTTACATGAATAGTTATACGTTTCACAATTGGTTAGTACATGTATGGCTAACCATTTGGGTTTTCCCACCTTTGGGCTATCATGAAAATTGCTATTATAAACCTGTATGTATTTGCTTGAGTAATTATTTTTCATTATTTCAGGAATGTGCTTAGGAGTGGAATTGCTGGCCCTATTGTAATTCTATGTTTAAGGAAGTACTGTTTAAGGAGGCACCAAACTGTTTTGACAATGACTTCCATTCCTACCAACTGTGCACAAGGGTTCCAATTTCTCCACATTCTCCATAAACACTTGTTATTTTCTGTTTTCATGATTATAGCCATCCCTGTGAGCACGAAGTGGCATCTTGTGGTTTGATTTGCATTTCCCTAATAACAAATAATGTTGATTATCTTTTATGTGCATATTCATGCTCTGCATAACTTCTGGAAAACTGTCTATTCAGGTCATTTGATCATTTTTTAATTGGGTTGTTCAAATTTTTATTGAGTTATAAACATTCTTTATAGATCCACTTATCACATAGATGATTTGCAAATATTTTATCTCATTCAACAGTTTACTATTTCATTTTTATTGATAATGTCCTTTGATGAACATATTTTTAAATTTTTCTGATATCCAATTTCTCTAATTTTTTCTTTTATTGTATTTTTAGCATCACTTTTATTTGTCTATTGCCAATCCAAAGTAATGAATATCTCCACATTTTCTTTTTAAAGTTTTATGGTTTGGACCCTTATATTAATATAAATTTTTAAGTTATATATCTTCCATAAATATAGGGTAAATCTATTGGCCCAGATTAACTTTATAACCACAAGAATTTACCCACTCTTGACACTGTTTCTTCAATAAATGAGTTTGGTTAGCCAGGAATATGAACAAGTTACTGTAGTGGATTCTACCACAATCTTTATTTATATTTATTCACGTCACATATTAGTCCTATGTACAAGCAGGAAGTATACAGAACGTGCTGTGAGAAAGGGCTGAGGCCAGACACTGAACCACCAGTTTATGAGATAAAAGGCGTAGAATTGTAAGTAATAACAAAACCACCTCAGACGCATCTAACAGCAAAGCTAGCTGGTGAACAACACCAGTGTGCTTCATGGGTTCTGATTCTGCATGGGCTTCTTCCTCTGCCTGCGTTTTTTCCTCTCCACCCACCCAAGATGGCTGCCAACAATTTCCAGAGTCCCAGGCCTCCTCCTCCTCATCCAGAAAAAGCAGCCAGCTCCCAGCCAAGTTTTGCCTGTTTGGGCTCTGGTATGAAATGACCCCCATCCCTGCATGGATATCGATGATCACAATGTAAGTTTCTGCTAATTACTCTCTTCTTCACGCATTGCCAGTTGGAGTCGGGCTTCTTCCACGTGGAAGACACATGGTTCTCAAATGGTAAACTGGGCAAATGACAAAAAAAGGAAATACAAGGACATTAAGGAGCCAGCATACTGTTCCCCAAGGTCACTGACGAGGTCTTCACAGAAGAGATGGGATTACCTGGTCACGCGGCAGAAGAGTGTTCAGGTCGTCCATTTTTACAAAAATAGAGATTAATATCCATTTTAACTGGACCACTGGTGTCAGGTGAAAATTAGCAGTCCTACGAGGGTAACTTGAGAGCACATCATGGAACGCTTCAATGCCTGAGTAAGGAGTTTAGATTTAGTTCATTAGGCAACAGATAGAAAAAGAATATGGCTTACTCTCTGGGAAAAATAAAATTGCTCTAAAACTGGTGAGGTATTATTTTTAATTCACTAAATGCTGGATCTTGGTATTTAATAAGATATATTCATTGCTCATTCAATCAATAAATGTTATTGAGTACGTAATGGGTGCCCATCTGTATTGTACTGTATGGGCAGTAGCTGTTTATTCAATGGTGAATAAGACAGTCGAGCTGTCACTATTGTGGAACTTGTAGAGGGATGGAGAACCATGACCTAAGTTGTTCTTTCACACACACAGAGTAGATAAATGTAATTTAAAATCTTTCCCTCACCTACCTTCCCCTTTGACTTTCAGCCAGGCCTATTGAGCACCCAAGAGCCAGGACTTAGCGTATCTGTAAGCCAGGGCTCAGGAACCCAGCTGTTGGGAGGCTGAAGCAGAAGGCTTCAAGTTCAAGTTCAAGTTCAAGTTCAAGGCTAGCCTGGGCTACATAGTGAAACCCTGTCTCAAAACAAACAAAAGACAACAACAACAACAACAACAATAAACAAAATCTGTTGAGGATAAATTTCACATTAAAGATTCTTACCAAAACAAAAGTACCAATACAAAAAGTTTAAAGCTGTGTTTCCCACTGTCAACAGCAGGTATTTCCTAATGTTTAAATCTGACCATGTGTTTTACCTGCCCACTTGTAGGTTCAAAATAAAGCCCATGGAAAGCTGTCAATAAATGACTGGTGGGCTGAGAAAATAACAATTAAATTCAGAGAAAGTCTAGGAGGACTTTGGCTGATAATCTTTTATCATAAGCTGGTCTGCTGGTCTCCAACAAAGACTTAGAATGAATGCCTCTTACCCTGTGTGTTCTTCCCAGGTTTTGTGACACATTACAAGTTCATATATTTGCCATCTGGCAAGAAGACACTTCAGAGAACCACTGGCGTGTGTTGTATGTCACTTGCATTATTCTGTGGAATTTATGAGAGACCCATAGTGGCCCAGATGAGGAAGAAACATTTTCAAGGTAGAAAAATAAAAGACAGCTGTGGTAATTATATATCATCTGTTTGACTTTGCTACCTGGGAAATACCAAGATAATCTTTGAAATAAGTCATTTCTAAATATCCAGAGGAGAAAAGGAGAAGTACTGAGGGGCAATAATGCAGATCTGAGCATGCTGCACAGGAGCAATTTAATTTTTGTGTATGATGTGGTGGCAGGCTATGCTGGCAAGGAAGGAGAACCAGCTGTCAACTCTCTTCAATAGATTCCAATATGACATCACTGCCAAGAAGCGGAGAGGATGCCATCCAGCTAAAGGGTGGCTAATTTCAGATATATGTGTGACACTCACATCAAGCCAGTTCCCAAGGGATAGCATAAATATCCTTTCCAGAGAAGAGTTCAAGATCAACCTTTTCAAATGTTGCAGAATCTAGAGAAAAGGAACGCATCGGTATAAAACTTCTCTTTTTCAGTTCTGTTGTATCAAGATTGTGAAATATCACAAAATTTGCCCTGGTAGACCAACTTAAAATCGTGGCTGATAGAGCTGAGACTAGTGGCAACCCCTCATGTCTTGTTTCTATATAGATAACGCTGAGTACCTTCAGAATAAACAGGATGTATTAAAAGAAACACAACTTTGCTGAAGGTTGAAAATGACATTTATCCTAGCAGTGTTGAAGCCTGTGTTTTTATCTTGACATTATTGATGCCCTTCCTTTAAAAAGAATATTAATCTAAGAAGTCATCCTCAGCAAAATATTTGTTCCATAGTTTTATTTTATTTTGTATAATAGGGTCCCTTATATAGCCCAACCTGGCCTTACACTTACCATATAGCCAAGGATTACCTTTAACTTCTGCTCCCCTTACATCTACTTCCCAAGCGCTAGGATTCCAGGCACGTGTCACCTGCCTGGCTTATATGGTGATCAATCAACTAAACTACATTTGTTTTGTCTTGTTTTATTTGTTGTTGGTGGCTTTTGTTTTGTTTTGTTTAAAGATTTATCTATTTATTATGTATACAATGTTCTATCTGCATGACTTGCCTGCACACCAGAAGAAGACATCAGATCTCATTATAGATGGCTGTGAGCCACCATGTGGTTGCTGGGAATTGAACTCAGGACCTCTGGAAGAGCAGTTAATGCTCTTAACCTCTGAGCCATCTCTCTGGTCCCATTTGTTTTTAAATAAGCAGAAGATTACAATTAAAAGTGTGTGCATATGTGTTTATACACACCCAAACCTAAGAGTTCCTGTCTTCCTCATATCTAAGAGAAGAATGTGGTGAAGGACAAGGTGCTGGGCACAGAGAACTTACATCTGTCTTCTGAGTTTCATTTCCCCTTGGGTTTTCTGTGGTTGGCAGTACTGCTTTGCAAATACTTCTGGCTTTCTGCCTTGTTCACAGACGATGGGACCGCTTGCTAGCCACCTTGGGTTGGGGTGTTATCCTGTCTGCTCTGTTGTGAACAGAACGTGGCATATGTGACTTCTTACGCAGAACACTGAATGGTAGTGTGAAACTATCCAGAGTATTCTCTCTGTCCCAACAGCCAGGCATGCTCCAGATGGTAGCAGATCTCTCAGCATCAATTACAAAGAAGTGTGAGGTAGAAAACCCCAATTATTTTGCAATGACTATTCTAAAGTACAACATAAAGAAAGCCTAATCCTTTTTTGCTGCTAAAATTTGGGGACTATTTGTTAACACAGAAGAACTTAGCCCATCTTGACTTCAACAGGATACTTATAATCACTAATATCATGATCCTCGTTATTAATTTTCCCTAACACTGATATCTTCACACACACACACACACACACACACACACACACACACACACACACACCTTAAGTTCCTGTTGACATACTTGATAGATACTGAAACTTTTAAAATGACATTAAGGAGGCTGGAGAGATGGCTCAGCGATTAAGAGAACTTGCTGCTTTTGCAGAGAACCTGGATTGGGTTTCCAGCACCCATATGATAGCTCACAACTATCCATAATTCCAGTTTCAGGGGATCTGACACCCTCTTCTGACTTCTGTGGACACCAGGCACACACATGGTACACAGACATACAGGCATGCAAGACATTAATGCACATAAAACAAAATAAATAACCTGAAAAAAAATTTAATGACATTGATAGCCAAGAGCGGTGGTACCTGCCTATAATCCCAGCACCCAGAGGGAGGAAGAGGATCATAGGTTTGAGGCCAGCCAAAGCTACTGAGCAAAATCTTGTTTCAAAATGATGGTGACTCAGTGAGTAAAGCCAAGCCTGGCATCCTGAGTAACCCCAGAGACCCATGTGATGGAAGGAGAGAACCAGCTCCTACAGCATGTCCTCCAGCCTTGACACACATACACACTGTAGCACACCTATGTCCACACACATATGCACAATTAATTAATTAATTAATTAAAATGGTATCAACAAATGTGCTGTGAATATATGTTGTTCCCATTGGTTAATAAATAAGCTGCTTTGGCAAGGCAGCTTAGAGGCAGGCGGGAAATCCAAGGACAGAGACAGGAAAGAGAAAGGCAGAGTGAGAGAGATACTAGACTGCCATCCTAGAAGCAACATGTAATGGGATGCAGGTAAAGCCACGGAACACGTAGTGATACATAGATTAATAGTTATAGGTTGAGTTAAACTGTAAGAGCTAGCTAGCAAGAGGCCTGCCATAGGCCACACAGTTGATAATTAATATTAAGCCTCTGAATGATTATTTTGTAAGCAGCTGAGGGGCCTTGGGGCCAGGTGAGACCATAGGAACATGGACTGTGGGGCCGGGAGAGACCTGAGAAAACTTACGGCTACACAAATGCAATAGGCAAAAACAGATAGGAAATGTGAAGGTGCAGAGAATGAGCAAGAGTCAGACCAACCAGCTCCTTTAGTGATGGACCATCTTGGACAAGTTCCATCATCTCCTCCAAGAACTGTGTTTCTTCAACAATAACAACAACAAAAGAGGTGGCAATAACAGAACTTAACTCACCAAATCAATTTCCACTCAAAGATCTCAGTGAGCTGGGGACTGCCCATTCTCTTAGCTTAGGTTTGCCCAGAAAGCAGAATCTGTCATTATGAGAACATTACTAGGACTCAGAAGAGACAGAGCAGAGGAGATGAGCAGGGATGGTGGGAAGCCATCACTGAGAATCATGAAGAGATGCGGTGACTGGTCACTGGGCTCTACACAAACAGCTGAGAAGACTTTCAAGACCCTCCTGCAGACACAGGCAGGTTGAAGGTAAAAGGAGAAAGCATGTATCTATCAGCTCCGGACCCTCTCACTGGTCAAAGGTTCACCTTACAGGGGCATATAACAAACTGTGCAATAGATCTATACAAACCTAGGCACTGAGGGGTGTGGCCTCTGCCTTGCCATTTAGAGAGGTCAGAGATGAGAATGTAGGTAGTAAGATGAGGTGGCCCCCAGCATGGAGTTGGTCAGAATCCACACACAACTCTACCATGTCTGGACAGGTGAGGCTGAGGAGATAGGCCTGTTTAAAACCACCAAGGCTGCAGGAGGGAGGGCCTTGGACCTGCCTCAACTGAATGTACCAGGCTTTGCTGACTCCGCATGGGAGACCTTGCCTTGGAGAAGGTGGGAAAGGGGGGGTGGGTTGCGGGGGGGGGGAAGGCTGGGGGCAGAAGGAGGGAGGAGAGGGGAATCTGTTGGTATGTAAAATGAATAGAAAATTTCTTAATAATAAAAATAAAAAATAAAATAAAATAAAATAAATAAAACCACCAAGGCCTCATTCTAGAATTTTCCATCAACCTCTTCTTGTCACCCCGTCCCCGTTTTCTCTTCTCATCTTCCAATATATTTACTTCCTTAGTTTGTTGTTGTTGTTGTTGCTGTTGCTATTCCCATTACAAGAAGAAAACCCCATAAAGATCAGGAATTTTGTTAACATTGATTGTTAACATTGTTGTCTGACTCACAGCAATATCTGGCATGCAGTAAGCCTTCTCTAAAGATGTTTCCTTAAATTTTTAAATTGAGCATACAATACAATGGGGTTCATCATGATGTTTCTATACATGTGTATCATTGTACTTTGCTCATAATTATGCCCCATTACCATTATCTTTTCTTTTCTACCCTCAAACATTTTATCTTGGCATAACTTAAACATACAAAATTTACAGGGGAAAAACTACAAAGAATTCCTATAGATTCTTTACCCAAAGAATGTCAACAGTTTAACACATCAGATTTCTCTCTCTCTCTCTCCCCCTCCCTCCCTCCCTCCCTCCCTCTCTCTCTCTCTCTCTCTCTCTCTCTCTCTCTCTCTCTCTCTCTCTCTCTGCTTTGTTTTCTGGGCTTGAGGTGGGAGGTATTGAAATTGTTTTTATTTTTATTTTTTTTAAAGATTTATTTATTTATTATGTATACAGTGTTCTGTTTGCATGTATCCCTTCAGGCCAGAAGAGGGAGCCAGATCTCATTACAGATGGTTGTGAGCCACCACATGGGTGCTGGGAATTGAACTCAGGACCTCTAGAAGAACAGCCAGTGTTCTTAACCTCTGAGCCATCTCTCCAGCCCCCTGAAATTGTTTTTAAACAGGACCTGATGTTATCCCAGGCTAGCCTTGAACTTACAATGCAGTTGAGGTTGGCCTTACATTTCTTACCTTCCTGTCTCTACCTTCTAGATGCTAGGATTATAGGAGTGAATCATCATGCCCAGTTTGTGTGGTGCTGGGGATCAGACCCAGGGCTTTGTGCATGCTAGGCAAGCCCTCCACCAAACAAGGTAAATCCTTATAGCTCATGAACTCCTCTTTTTCTTGTGGTGCTGGGGATAGAATCCTGGGCTTTATGCATGCCAGACATTTTGATTTACCATTGATCTATGTGCCAGGGCTGTTCTGAACCACTTGTGAGGAATTTAACAACATACCCCTTTAATAACACACAAATATTTGCACATGCTTGACCATACCCACAGTATGATAATTTTGAATTATCAAAATCAAGAAACTTAATATACAGTTGAATAAGCAGCTCATATTCAAATCCCTTGTCCCAGTAAGGTGTATTGTTTTGTTTTGAGACAGGGTCTGGCTATGAAGCCCAGGATGGTCTCCAACTCACAATCATCCTGTCTTAACTTCCCAGCTGCTGGGATTGCAGGCATGTATTACTGCACTTGGCTTTTAATAAGGCCTGTTAAACAAAATTTCCCTCCAGGAGTCAATCCATACTAACACAATGAATTTAGTGGTTATGTTTCTTCAGCGTTCTTAAGCCTGGGATGGTTCCTTAGCCTTTCTCTTATGGCATTGATTTTTGGAGAAGGCAAGTTTATTATGTTTTAGAAAGGTCCATCTGCTTTGATTTGTTTGATGATTTATCATTATCAAATTCATAAGATAAAGAGTTCATGAACTATCAGTCATGGTTTTCCAAGCACAGCGTTGTGATCACTTTGATAAGTACCTGTTCTCAGCACTCCCAGGTCCTCTCTGTTCCCTCAGTTATAATGCCAAAACTCTCATGCCAAGGGATTCCTGGCAGCACTCTAGCTGCTTCCTTCCCACTTTCACCCCTAGCTCCATGCAAGAGGCCATGCTTAGTTTTCTCTATTGCCTAGGAGCTTATCCCCAGACAACTTCATGCTTGCTTTTGTTTTATTTTTATTTACTTATTTATTTTTGGTTTTTCAAGACAGGGTGTCTCTATGTAACAGCTCTGGCTGTCCTGGAACTCACTTTGTAGACCAGGCTAGCCTCAAACTCACAGATCCGCCCACCTCTGCCTCCCAAATGCTGGGATTAAAGACATGCACCACCATCCATCCACCTACAACTTCACACTTGTATGGAAAAATTGAGAAAGAATTTCCACCCTTATGGCTTCCTGAAGGCTCTTAATGCTTACAAGACAGTTTCCTATTTCAGCAGAGACCCAGAAGTTATCACATACAGTGAGTCTTTACCTTGGACTGTCCTTCACTGTGACTGTGTGACTGTATAATCACCGTGGCATGGCCCATTCAGTGACAGAGACCTGAGACAACTTCTAATTCCAAAAGACAAAGAGAGATCCTTAGTGAACCACTAATCAGGGTTTCCTGTTATCAAAAGAAGGCCTGGCTGCTCTCAACAGCTTCTCTCTGCCACGGAAAGCAGTCAACAGAGAGATACACAGCCGGGCAAAATGCTAAGACTAAGCCACCTAACGTCCAGGCCTAAACAGAATACCTGGATTAATCCCATCACCACTAAGGCTCGAGAAGACTGCAGAAGGGAAGGCCGGAAGAAAATGGAAGAGCTGAAAGATGGGCAGAGGTGCTGTAAAACTCTGTCTTCTAGACACGACACGGCGATTGCAATCATGAGTAGATAGCTGCTGTGGTTACCTTTATGAAACCTACACAAAATCAGTCTATCCAATATCCCGGCATGGATGGAGTAAAAGACCTCCAGGCCCCATTCCTTACTGAGGAGCTGGTGGCAGCAGACAGATTCTGAAGGAGGTAGAATCCTTTTGTGGAGGATGTGGCTACTGGTAGGTTCCCATGTTCTGGTGGATAGCCCACACCCATACGCTTGTGGGCAGGACTAACTGGACTTAATGGCTAGACATGAAGCTGGGAGGGGGCCATGCTAGTGAGTTGGAGAGGAAAACAGAGGGTAAATACCATCATATTTCATTGCATATATGTATGAGATTCTCAAAAACAGAAAAAAATTAAATATGACCACTTTCTTTAGGGCTAGGATATTCAAAACTAGGCAGTTCAAAATGTCCATGGTCAGTGATTAATAACGTCCACTCTTTTCACATCTACTAGAGAAATATTCACAGGTAAAATATGTCCACAGGTAAAAGCAAATTAAGTTTTCATTGAATATTAGTCAAGAACTCATTGGTCTGCGTCAAAGGCTGCGAGGTGCCTACACTGATCATCTTCTTCTTTCTTCCCGGGATGTTATAGTGACATCACGTCATATCCAGCAAATCAATACAGTTCCGGACCTGCCTATAGAGGAGTGGACAATGGAACACAAATGAAGCATGGATTCAAGCTTCTTGGTTACTCTGGCCTTTCTCCCTCTTTAAATCAGAAATGCAGACACCCTAGTGAGCCCTGTAGCAAACATCCGGCCTCTGCAGGAGCTCTCAGTATATGAAAGGGGAAACACAAGAAAGGTGGGACATTTACAACAGGATGGCATCACACTTTACCAGATGGCTTACCCTTGGTTTCTGTAACATCTGAGAAAAAATACCATTTTAACTTGCTTTTCATGACTATTAGTTGGGTTTTTAAACCAAATCTTTGTTTTGTTTTGTTTGGTTTTTCGAGACAGGGTTTCTCTGTGTTGCTTTGTGCCTTTCCTGGAACTTGCTTTGGAGACCAGGCTGGCCTCGAACTCACAGAGATCCGCCTGGCTCTGCCTCCCGAGTGCTGGGATTAAAGGCGTGTGCCATCACCGCCCGGCTTTAAACCAAATCTTAACTCACAGAATCAGTGATTATATAACTTTGATGTGCCTTTCTCATAAATCTAAATGTTTATGCTGTATTTGTGACCATGGGGGACATTGTCTTTTGAAACTTAACAAACACGGAGGGGAAACTAAGGCAATCAAAGGTATTACAGCAATACTCATTGTTTTATTTTATGTTTTGTTAACAAATCACCAAGATGACTCTGTACAAAAGTTTTCTCAATGGTTCTAACTTTTTCATAGATATCTATTCAATTCTTTATTTACTTCAGCAATGTTTTGCTAGGCAGGAATTCCATCATCATGCAATACTCCACATTAAAAAAAAACAAAACCAGGCAGTGGTGACGCACGCCTTTAAACCCAGCACTCGGGAGGCAGAGGCAGAGGCAGGAGGATCTTGGTGAGTGCGAAGCCAGCCTGGGCTACAGAGTGAGTTCCAGGAAAGGCACCAAAGCTACACAGAGATACCCTGTCTTGGAATTTTATTTATCAATCAATTAGAGCAACACATTCACAGCATCCCCAGCATATATGTACCACATTTTCTTTATCCATTCTTCCATTGAGGGGCATCTAGGTTGTTTCCACATTCTAGTTATTACGAATAATGCTGCTATGAACATAGTTGATCAAGTATCCTTATGGTATGATTGAGCATCTTTTGGGTATATGCCCAAAAGTGATATTGCTGGGTCTTGAGGTAGATTGATTCCCAATTTTCTAAGAAAGTGCCATATTGATTTCCAAAGTGGCTGTACAAGTTTGCACTCCCACCAACAGTGGAGGAGTGCTCCCCTTGCTCCACATTCTCTCCAACATAAGCTGTCATCAGTGTTTTTGATCTTAGCCATTCTGACAGGTGTAAGATGGAATCTCAGTCATTTTGATTTGCATTTCCCTGATTGCTAAAGATGTTGAGCAGTTCCTTAAATGTCCTTCAGCCATTTGAGATTCTTCTGTTGAGAAGTCTCTGTTTAGATCTGTATCTCATTTTTAAATTGGATTAAATTTAATCCAATTATTAAATTATTATTATTATTATTATTTTGATATCTGGTTTCTTGAGTTCTTTATTTATTTTGGAGATCAGCCCTCTGTCAGATGTGGGGTTGATGAAGATCTTTTTCCATTCTGTAGGCTGTCATTTTGTCTTATTTACTGTGTCCTTTGCCTTATAGAAGCTTCTCATTTTCAGGCGGCCCCACTTATTAATTGTTGCTCTCAGTGTCTGTGCTACTGGTGTTGTATTTAGGAAGTGGTCTCTTGTGCCAATGCATTCAAGGCTACTTCCTACTTTCTCTCCTATCAGGTTCAGTGTAAGTGGATTTATGTTGAGGGCTTTGATCCACTTGGACTTAATTTGTACATGGTGATAGATATGGATCTATTTGCATTTATCTACATGTCAACATCCAGTTAGTTGAAGATGTACAATTTTGGCTTCTTTGTCAAAAATTGGATGTTCACAGCTGTGTGGATTAATGTCAGTGTCTTCAATTCAATTCCATTGATCCACTTGTCTGTTTTTATGCCAATACCAAGTTATATTTATTACTATAGCTCTATAGTAGAGCTTGAAATCAGGAATGGTGATGCCTCCAGAAGTTCCTTTGTTGTGCAGGATTGTTTTGGCTATCCTAGGTTTTTTGTTTTTCCATATGAAGTTGAGTATTGTTCTTTCGAGGTCTGTGAAGAATTGTGTTTGGGCTGGGCGGTGGTGGCGCATGCCTTTAATCCCAGCACTTGGGAGGCAGAGCCAGGCGGATCTCTGTGAGTTCGAGGCCAGCCTGGGCTACCAAGTGAGTTCCAGGAAAGGCACAAAGCTACACAGAGAAACCCTGTCTCGAAAAAACAAAACAAAACAAAACAAAATTGTGTTTGGATTTTGATGTGGATTGCATTGAATCTGTAGACTGCTTTTGGTAAGATTGCCATTTTTATTATGTTGGTTCTACCTATCCAAGAGCGTGGGAGATCTTGTCATTTTCTGATATCTTCTTAATTTCTTTCTTCAAACACTTAAAGTTCTTGTCAAACCTGTTTGGTTTCACCACTGGTGGTGGTGGGGCCTTGGCCTGGCTGCAGGAGACTTGCCTTCTCTATGGAAGAATATTAATGTCAACTTTCAAACCTGGGACAAATGACTGAGGGGCCAACTTAGCATATCAAAGCAGACCTGGCCTCCAGGTTCTCCCAGCATCCCTCAGTCCCTACCTGTTACAGGGTATTGTTATGGTTTTGAAAACCAGGAGCTAAAGAAGAAGATACTACAGGGTAAAATTTATTCATGGCCAGGCCGAACTTACAGTCCCCTCCTCAGAAGTAGGAGACTGTGAGTGGTCCGCAGTTGCAGCAGAGAGAATCCTATATAGTTCTTTAATACCCCTGCAAGCAAGCAAAGCTTAAACAAAAGCAGAACTTTTTGCTGTTAGCATTCAGTACACATTGTCAAAGTTCTTGACGTCATTGGGATTGGCCAGTTTCGGAAAGCCTTGTCAAGTTGACCTGTTTTTTCAGAAGGTCTTTGTGGTCTCTTGGTTTGAAAAAACAGTATACACAATAGGAACATAAATCTTATTACACCTAAGAAACACAAGTACAAACATCAAGATTCTGGGAACAGATCTAGGGGCTGAATAATAAGAGGAATGGAGGCTCTGTTTTTTGTTATTATTTTTTAGCAAATGACATAAGTTATTTAACCCATATTAAAATCAATAGTGAAGGTAGAAATGAGGAAGTCAGGCTCTAATAGGTATGGCTGGCATACCCTGCCCCCTACCCTGAGCACTCCAGCCCACGGGGGCTGGGCTGCCCTTCCCTATATAAT
This sequence comes from Peromyscus attwateri, assembly GCA_902168425.1. Classification (NCBI taxonomy): domain Eukaryota; kingdom Metazoa; phylum Chordata; class Mammalia; order Rodentia; family Cricetidae; genus Peromyscus; species Peromyscus attwateri. The sequence continues at coordinate 22,052 of CABHPP010110063.1, read as the reverse complement.
TCAACCATTTTGGTTGTCCATTCTCTTTCTATCTTTGGGCCTCCTGGCTGCCAAGGCTCATCCCCCTCTCTCCCTTCCTTCCCCCCTCTCTCCACATGGTCTGACTCAGGGTCATGTCCATTCCGGACTCTCCTAGATGTCTGTGCCTCTAACTGTGCTCTCCCATATATCTACAATAAACCTTCTCCTCTACCAGACCTAGGGGCAATCATGTTTTCCTTTCCTTTTCCTTTTTACTTCTTTCTTTCTTTCTTTCTTTCTTTCTTTCTTTCTTTCTTTCTTTCTTTCTTTCTTTCTTTCTTTCTTTCTTTCTTTTTTTCATTCATCTGATGCCGAAACCCAAGAGTGTCTTAAATGAGTTCCCTTCCAAGGACCTCAGCCACTCTGAACCTAGCTGCTGATCTGACTCTCCTAAGGAATGTGTGGATCATTTGCTTCTGCCTGCTTTTGTCACGACCAAATTTGATTCGAGAGTCTTCCTCTTCAGCTGCTTCTTCCCTCCACCTTATCTGACCATATCTGTCTCAGTTAGGGTTTCTTTTGCTGTGAAGAGACACCATGACCATGGCAATTTTTCTAAAGAAAAATGGTTAATTGGTGTAGCTCTCTTACAGTTCCAGAGGTTCAGTCCATTATCATCATGGTAGGAAACATGGTGGTATGCAGGCAGACATGGTGCTGGCTACATCTTGATCAGAGAGCAACAGGAAGTGGACTGAGTATCACACTGAATGAAGCTTGAGCATATAAGACCTCAAAGCCCACCTCCACAGTGACACACTTCCTCCAACAATACTTCAACAAAGCAACACCTCCCAATAACGCCACTCCCTTTGGGGGACATTTTCTTTCAAACCACCACATTCTATTTCCTGGCCCCCAAAGGCTTGTAGCCATATCACAATGCAAAAATGCATTTAGTTCACTGGGCAGTGGTGGCGCACACCTTTAATTCCAGCACTCAGGAGGCAGAGGCAGCCAGATCTCTGTGAGTTTGAGGCCAGCCTGGTCTACAAAGTAAGTTCCAGGACAGTCAAAACTGTCACACAAAGAAATCCTATCTCAAAAAACAAAACAAAACAAATACATTTAGTCCAAATTCAGAAGTCCCCATAGTCTATCACAGTCTCAACAATATTTAAAATTCCAAAGTTCAAAATCTCTTCTATGATTCATGTAATCTCTAAACTTTAATCATCTGTAAAAATCAAAATCAAAAATCAAATCACATACTTACAATAATGGCACTGGATATACATTACCATTCCAAAATTCAGGGAAAGGAGCATAATGAGAAAATACAGTACCAAAGCAAGACTGAAAACAAGCTGGGCAAACTCCAAACTCTGCATCTCCATGTCCAACGTCAAAATGCTCTTCACATCTCCAACCTCTTTCAGCTTTGTTGACTTCAACACTCTTATTTCTCTTGGGCTGGTTCCACTCCCTGTTATCAGTGTTCCTTGATAGGTACCCCATGACTCTGGCATCTCTAACGTCTTGGGATCTCCAAGGCAATCCAGGCTTCAACTTCACAGCTTCACAAAATGGCCTCTCTACTAGGCCTCTATTCAGGAACACACTTGATACATGCCTGGCTTCAGCAGCTTTCCTTAGGTGTGGAAGTAAATTCCATAACTCATTTTTTCTATCCTTAACTCTAAAGCCAGAACCACCATGTGGCCAAAGCTGCCAAGTTCTGCTGCTTAATGGGGCTGGAACATGGCTTCCTCATTCAATTACATCTTCACCAGCTTTCTGTTTTTGATTGTTACCTTTACTGCCTAAGTTTGGCTGTCCTCGAACTTGCTCTGTAGACCAGGCTGACCTCAAACTCAGAGATCCACCAGCCTCTGCCTTCTTCTTCTTCTTCTTCTTCTTCTTCTTCTTCTTCTTCTTCTTCTTCT
>CABHPP010110063.1:0-20135 GCA_902168425.1 Peromyscus attwateri | reverse complement strand
CTTCTTCTTCTTCTTCTTCTTCTTCTTCTTCTTCTTCTTCTTCTTCTCCTCCTCCTCCTCCTCCTCCTCCTCCTCCTCCTCCTCCTTCTTCGTCTTCTTTTAACTTTATTTATGTGTATTTATTTTTTAACTTTATTTATGTGCACTTAACTTTATTTATTATGTGTATTGACGTAAAGGTGTCAGATCCCCTAAAACTAGAATTACAGACAGTTGTAAGTTGTCATGTGGTTGCTTGGAATTGAACCCAGGTCCTCTGGAAGAGCAGCCAGTGCTCTTAACTGCTGAGCCATCTCTCCAGCCCCTAAACTTTTCTTTAATTCCTTTTCATAAGTTGGAAACTTACCTCAGTGAGATCTTGCCCTGAGGTCACCACTCCCTTTATTCAATTTCTTAATCTGTTTATCTCCTTGAACACAAGATTTAGCTCTATTCCACTTCCTGGTGCCTCTTTTCTCAATCTGTACATTTTGTATTTTTATTTGCTCAGCTTGTTCCTTTTTATTATAAATCTGCATTAGAGTGAACAATAATATCCACATGATAGAGTCTATACTAGGCTGTTTTGAGATTTCCTCTGCCAATGGAATTAATTCAAAACTGTTCCCTTTAGCCCCAGGCAGTAAAGCAGCCACATTCTTCACCAAAATATCACAAGACCAGTCTCTAGGCCACATACTAACATTCTCCTCCTCTGAAACCTCTTGATCCAACCCCTCACATTTCAAATAACTCTTAGCCCCACTGTCTTCCATGCTCCTACTAGTATGGCCCATTAAGCAGCACTTAAAACATTCAACTGCTTTTTCTAATCCACAGTCCCACAGTCCATATTTCTTCAAACAAAAGCATGTTCAGGCCTATCACAACAATATCCCAGTCCCTTAGCTGCCTGCTGAGTCCCACAGCTTTTCTATGCCCTCCTGGCTTCTGTGATATTAGAGTTCCTACTGAGTCTTCATTGTCCCTTATGGCTACACTATTGTCTGTCTCTTAGCTGCCTAATCCTCCCTGTGGCCGAGTTCTCTTTTTGACTCATCCTCCATTTCTCCTTGGACTCAATTCCTTTCTCAGACTCAGAGATTTTCATAAAGACTTGTGTGCTGTCTTACCAAAAAAAAAAAAAAAAAAAAAGATTTGGTCTCAGTATAGCTTGATGGTCAAAGTTGGCACACTTGAGTTCCCAGATTGTAACAACTTCTGCTATCACACAAGCAAACCATCCCAAAGTCTCTTATCTCTAAGGTTTTATAACTTTCCACTCTTAAATCTTTTATCTCTATGAGGTCTCTGTGCTTTGGTCTCAAGAAATCTTTTAAGACTATTGTGTAAACAGTCTTTATCTCAGGATTGATTTGTAAGTTCATTGGGCATGGATAAAGAATCTATAAAATCTATAACAAAATTTGGCTTTAAACTTATTTTTAAAGGCTTATAATTAAAAACCTTTACATAGGAATAGGTGCTAAAATGTCCTATACATGTGATTCAACTCTTATCTAGAACGTACTGTATATGTAACTTAGATTCAACTCTTGTTTAGAAAAACATGTTTTAAATAGCAACCTCGTGACTCTCCTCTATCTTGGCTAATTACCTTCAAGACATAAGCAGCCACATGACTGGCTAAGGTTAAAGGGTACATGCCACGTGACTTCATCATCTTCAGATGACCACGTGGCATAGAACAACAATTATCAAACTTCATAGTCCGAATGAACTCTCTGTTCATCATTGTATCTCCTTTTATAATAAGGAAGTGACAACAAGTCTCAAATATTTTGGATTGGTATGAATTTTCATATGATGATAAAAAAATTTAAGGTTATATTTGCTACAACATACTATATATATGATTCAACTCTAGTTTACAATACACTCTATATGGTGATAAAAATTTAAGGTTATAAAGGTCTACTCAGATTAACAAAAGCTGATTTAAGATCTATGTTTAACTACTTACATCTTTGCTAATTGTTCAACATCAAGCTGCTAGAAAATTTAGATAAGTAACAACATATGTTTGATAAGTATGGTATTTTTGATTAATCAAGATTTATAAACTCCTAAGGTCTACTCAGGTTCACAGCAGTATTTGTCTAGGTTCCTTGTCTTTAATCAAGACTTACAAATTCCTAAGGTCTACTCAGGCTCAGAGTAATATTTAGCTAGCTTGTTCATCTTTGCTCACTTTGTTTTAGCTACTTGGATAAACTAAGCCATATAAAAAACTGCAATATTCCATAATAGAGCACTATAAAAGGATCAGTAAAGTTGCCAGTCTCTCTATGAACTATATCTATGACTAAAAAGTTTTGTTTTGATACTAGAAGAACCTCATTTCAAAAATTGTTATTTTTAAAGGCTAAACCCAACAGGGATGGAAAATCAAATGTAAGGTACTAGTCTTATGAAAGCTACTAGCTTATTGTAAAATGGTTAAGGATAATTAAGAAATGTAACTTAATAGTCAGTCACCTTATAAATGATCAAATTCTTTAATGTGTTCAGAACTATACTTGTAGTCATGCTAAGTACTAATGTAATTAATTACAAGAACAAGATTTACTTAGCCTCCTGTATATGTTCCAAAGTTAAGACTAAAGCAAGTAACTAAATTAGGTATACTTTTTTTTTTTTTTTTTTTTGGTTTTTCAAGACAGGGTTTCTCTGTGTAGCTTTGCGCCTTTTCTGGAACTCACTTAGTAGTCCAGGCTGGCCTCGAACTCACAGAGATCTGCCTGGCTCTGCCTCCCGAGTGCTGGGATTAAAGGCGTGCACCACCACCGCCCGGCCAATTAGGTATACTTAATAGATAGATGGTCCTCAAATTCTTCAGAGATCTGTTGAATATGGCATTTAAAATGTTTAATTAAAAAGGCTTTTCATGATAGAGAGACATGCTTGCTCCTTGCAGCTCCTATGGGATCTCCTCCAAAGAAAATGATGGGCACAGAATAACTTGACCTGGTGCTTACTTTAAATGTAGCAAAGCCAGCCATTGGATTAAAAAAGAAAAACTGTCCTTCACATTGCTTGCTGCCAGAACCCTGTCCCAACTGTGGACAAGCAGGACAATGGGGAGTTGATTGCCCTGCTTTACCTAGACAAGGTAGGCCAGTCCCTCCCACCCCCAAGTTCCTACTCCACAGAAAAGTCTTTCAGAGCTTCTGGACCTGGCAGCCAAAGACTGATGCTGCCCTGGCACATCTACCTCCAACAACCAAGAGGAACCTAGGGTGATAGTCCAGGTAGCCAGTAAGTCTCTGTCCTTTTTAATAGATGTGGAAGCTGCTTGGTCTTACTCTAGTATCCTTCTCAGGTCTCTGATGGTGTTGACGACTAGGTTAGTGATAGTTTTGTCAGTTTAACAGCAGCAACCAAGGCTTCAGCTGCCTTCTCTGTTGTTTTCATATGTAAAAACCAGGACATAGGTCTCACTTTCCTAGAGCTACTACTAGGTCTAGACACAGTTTACCTTGCTGTCAGACTGCAAAAACAAAGAGATAAACTCATAAAACAGGTTTCAAAGTAGGTTTTTACTATTTCTTTATTTAAAGTAACTTGCTTTACGATAAACTCATAAAACAGGTTTCAAAGTAGGTTTTTACTATTTCTTTATTTAAAGTAACTTGCTTTACAATGACTACTGTTAGTAATCAACCACCTGACCTATGTCTCATGGTAAATAATTGGGGGGGAAAGTGATCTAGGGTATATAAAAAATTAAAAATGCTTCAGATTTCTTTCCTCCACTATATTATTGTTATACTAAGACTTCAAAATTTCAGAGTTTAAACATTAATCAGTGGAGTTCTGATAAGCTATTAATCTAGCTGTGATAAATGCTGAATACTATTATCATAGTTGCAAACACAAGATTTTAAATTCCCTTTACTTATTTTCTAAGTATAGACTAAAAGTGCTTCTCATGGTGTTAAAAACATCTGTCAAATCTATATATAACCAGTCTTCTGGATAGAGGAAAGAGTGTTAATGCTCTTAACCCAAAATCATTTTTGGGTTCCCAAGCTTTTACTATGACTAAAAGGTGTGAGTCTACTGCTCTTTCTACAATGTGGATTTCATTATAGATTATAAACAGTGGTAATGCTAACATCACTAAAACTTACTTTATATATATATATATATATATAAACAACTTAAAAGTAATTCTTGTAAGCTTTAGGAACTTGACTTGGATCCACCTCTCATAGGTCAAAGGGACTCCAGATAAGCACTGTCACCCAACAGCCTGTTTCCCCACCTACCTGCCTATTCCTGAGGGTAGGATCTCTGTCCCTTTCCCTGGTCTTGGGACTCCCCTCCCCCAACTATCAGGACCATGGACCTAAAAGTTTCAAATGTTACACCTAAGAAAAATATTTCCCCCTGAACTCCTTATCTTCTGCCGTGTGTGTGTGTGTGTGTGTGTGTGTGTGTGTGTGTGTTCCAGCAGATTTCTAGTCAATTAAAGACTGCAAACTGCTCCAGCTGCTGCCTGTACATCCCTAGCTCCAGATGGTCCTGAAGAGCCTGGACAGCAAATGAAACAGCCTGCTCTTCCCAGACTTGGCCAATATTCTAGCTTTTTGGGGTCCCCAACAACAATGCCCCAATGTCAACAGGAAGTAGTTACAGATGGTTACATCATCCCTTATCATTTATTTATTTATTTATTATTTTTTATTTTTATTTATTTATTTATTATTTTGGGGGGGGTGTTTCGAGACAGGGTTTCTCTGTGTAGCTTTGCGCCTTTCCTGGAACTCACTCTGTAGACCAGGCTGGCCTCGAACTCGCAGAGATCCACCTGCCTCTGCCTCCCGAGTGCTGGGATTAAAGGCGTGTGCCACCACCGCCTGGCATTCATTCATTTATTATTAACAAAAAGGCTGTATGTTAAGTCTCAAATCAGGGAGATTTAAGATGCCTATTTAACATATCAAAGCAGACCTAGCCACCAGGTTCTCCCAGCATCCCTCAGTCCTACCTGTTATAGAGTATGGCTGGCATACCCTATCTCCTACCCTGAACTCTCCAGCCCAGGGGGCTGGGCTGTCCTTCCCTATATAATCCAACTATTTTAGTTGCCCATTCTCTTTGCATCTTTGGGCCTCCTGGTTGCTGCACCTGGTCCCCCTCTCTCTCTTCCCCTCCGCCTCTCCCCACATGGCCTGGCTCAGGGTTATGTCCACTCTGGACTCTTCCAGATGTTCCTGCCTCTGCTTATACTCTCCCATATATCTACAATAAACCTCCTCCACCAGACCTAGGGGCAATCATGTTTTCCTTTCCTTTTCCTTTTTATTTCTTTTTTTTTTTCATTCATTTTAATGGTTGGATTATATAGGTGCAAGTTGGGGAGGAAAGATTTATTTGGCTTACACTTCCATATCATTGTTTATCATCAAAGAAAGTCAGGAGAGAAACTCAAATTGGGCAGGAACCTGGAGGCAGGAGCTGATGCAGAGGTCGTGGAGGGGTTCTGTTCACTGGCTTGCTCCTCATGGCTTGCTCAGCCTGTTTTCTTATAGAACCCAGGACCACGACCCCAGCGATTGCACCAGCCACAATGGACTGGACCCTCCCCTATCAATCACTAATTAAGAAAATGCCCTAAGGTTTGCCTATGGCACCATCTTATGGAGGCATTTTCTTAGTTGAGGTTTCCTCCTTTCAGATGACTCTAGTTAGTGTCAAGTTGACATAAAACTATCTAGCACAACCGCAGAACCAAATATTCCGTCAAAATTTGATATTTGATACCTGCCTACTTTTTTCCTTCCTTCTTTTCTCTCTTTTATTTGTAGCTCTCTGTTGGCCTGGAATTCACCATGCAGACCAGGCTAGCCTCAGACTCACAGAGATCCACCTGCTTCTACCTCAACGTGCTTGGATCAGAGACATGTCCTCCCATGCCCAAAAAGATTTAATTCTTCATATAAATGTAAATAAACACATCAATCTAACGAGTATGTAATATTTATTATGTGTGTTTTTAATAAATGGTAAAACTATGTATACCAAAGAATTATTTTTAAATAAATATCCTTCATTATCAGTAAATATTTCATTTGTATGCTGTCTTAGGGTTTCTATTGCTGTGATAAAACACTGTGACCAAAAGCAAGTTGGGAAGAAAGGGCTTATTTCACCTTACAGTTCCACATCAGTCTATCACTGAGGGAAGCCATGTCGACAACTCAATCAGGGCAGAAGCCTAGAGGCTCGAAGTGACGCAAAGGCCACAGGGAAATCCTGCTTACTGGCTTGTTCCTCTCTTCACGGTTTTCTCAGCTGGTTTCTTGTAGCACCCAGGACCACCAGCCCAGAGGTGATATTGCCCACAGTGAGCTGGCCTTCCCATATGTGGTAGTTTGAATGTAATTGGCCCCGTAATCCCATCATCCCATAAACTCATAGGGAGTGGCACTATTAGGAGGTGTGGCCTTGTAAGAGGAAGTGTGGTCTTGTTAGAGGAGGCTGGATGACACACACCTTTAATCCAGACCGTGAAGTTGGAGGGCACACCTTTAATCTGGGCCGTACCTTCTGTTGGAAGTGTGTCACTGTGGGGGCCAGCTCTGAGATCATTTTCTCAAGCTTCACTCAGTGTGGCAGTCAGTCGACTTCCTGTTGCCTCTGAGTCGAGATGTAGGATTCTCAGTTCCAGCACCATGTCTGGCTGCATAATGCCATGCTCTCCATCCTAATGATAATGGACTGAACCTCTGAAACTATAAGTGAGGCACCTTCAATTAAATGTTTTCTTTGTAAGAGTTGCTGTGGTCATGATTTCTCTTCAAAGAAATAAAAACCCTAACTAAGACACCATATCAATCATCAGTCAATAAAATGCATCATGAGCTTGTCTACAATCATCCAGAGGTGGACTGTCTCCAGGACAATCTTCCTGCATTGAAGGAACTGCAGTGGTGCTGGCCTTCTCTTAGGTGGTATTGCCATTTGCAGGGTGCCACTCTACCAAACAATTCATAAAGTTTGAAAAACCTTAATAAAACACAGAACACGGAAAACAGAAAATAAAGAAATAATGGCCCAAACTCCCCACATACGATGGAAACCACTCATCTACTCATTGAAGAAGTTATCCACCTAGAACCCTGACTAGGATGAACTCAAGAGTTCCACATCTAAAGATCCTCAACAGATCATCTCCTGACTTCTCATCCATAACCACGAGGCCAGAAAGCTATAAAGTACCAAAAGAAGAAGATCAACAAAGAACACTATATCCAGAAAACCATATTTCAACATCCAACAGAAATCAAGACATTTCTAGATAAACAAGTGAATTTGTAATTGACCTGAGTTAAAAACAACACTAGAGAAAAACTGAAGTGGGGCTGAGGAGACGGTTCAGTGGCTAAAATGCTGGCTGCACAAACATGAGGCCTGAAGTTTGGGTTCCCAGCACCCACATAAAAACCTCACAGATATGGTAGCCTGAGGTGGAAACATGTGATCCCTGGGGCAAGTCAGCTAGTTAGGTTAATTAAATCATCAAGCTCCAGGTTCAGTGAAAAACTTTGCCTCAGTAAATTAAGTGGGTAACCATTGAGGAAGAGGCTGCATCAATCTCCAGCCTCCACTTTCCTGTGCATACATGTACACACATGAACATGCAATACAATATACATATCACACACGTGCAAAAAACCCATAAAAACATGCAAACAAAAAAACATGCAAAAATAAAAGGATACTAGTAATTTAAATGCACATGAAGAAATGTAGCTTACAAAAAAATTATATGGATAGATATGCAGGTAATACAAATGTACTTTTGTTTCAGTTCTTTTTTTCTTCTCTTCAGTTTTAAATTCAACCGCATAAACAACAATTTGAGTCTGTGTTGATACATGAATGCAATGAATAAAAATGTACTTTATCTGATTATAATAACACAAAGGAAGGGGGAAGGTTATACATATAAAAAAGAAAAGATTTTGTGTACTATTAAAATTAATTTGTTATTAATCTGAACTACATTGTTATAAATTAAAATGCAATATTAATCTACAAGGCAAGCAGTAAGAAAATAACTAACTTTGGTTAAGCAGTAACAAGGAAAATAAAATCATGCACTAGAAAATATCGACTTAACACAGTAGAAAGCATTGATAGAGACAGTTAAGAACAGACCACTCCATGAGATGGACCCATGCATGACACTGCTCAGGTGGCCCAGAACCTTAGGCCAGGGAACGAGGGGAAAGCCAAATACTATTGTTACTCTAAAGGAACACAGCAATATATAGAGACCCATAACTGGACAATGTGCAGAGAGTGAAAGACCTAGGAGCACTCAGTCCTAAATGGGATGCCTTCGTTAAACCCTTTCCCTCAGGGATCAGGGAACTATGTGGAAAAGGAAGTGAAAAGACTGGAAGAGCTAAAGGGATGGAAGACACCAAAGAAACAATGTCCTCTAGACACAACAGGACTGACACACATATGAGCTCACAGAGGCTGCGGCAGCACCCACAGGGCCTGCACAGGTCCAAGCCAGATGGGGTCCCAGCACTGAAAGCAGAAGTGGACCTGAGCTTTCATCCCTAATCAAGAAGCCATCTCCAAGTGACAACTGCTTACAAAAGAAAAATTAGTTTTCTCCAATGGAGTCTCACTGATTATACAAATTACACTTAAAGGCAGCCCCCATGACCGGCAGTGGATGGCCAACACAAATGAACTCAATAGTATTTGGGGAGACTTTTGGGGGGTCTCCTATTGCTTTGTTTGGGCATTTTTTTTTAAACTTACTGGTCTTTTGCTTGTATATTATGATTTCCAGTTTTGTATTGTTATGGTGTGTGTGTTTCTTGTGCTTTTTTTCTTTCTTTCTTTAGTCTGTTTTTGGTTTTGCCAGTTTATTTTCTAAAGAGAGAGAAAGAAGCCATGAAGATGGATGGGTAGGGGTTAAGGAGGATATGGGAGGAGCTGAGGAAGGGGAAACTATGATCAGAATATACTGCCTAAAATTTTTTTTCAGTAAAAAACTATATAAAAAATAAATAGCAAGGAAAATAAAAGTGTGCTCTAGAAAATAGCTACTTAAGACATAGAAGGCAATGACAGAGACAAGAACAGGAATTCAGTAGATAGTAGAAATAAATATCAAAACAGTAGACATAAATCTTATATAGCCAGTAATTACACTAGATGTAAATGAATTAAATTCTAATTAAAAGACAACAAAGATTACTAAAATGAATTAAAAAAAACATAATCCAGCCATTTGTGGGCTATAAAACAGACTCTGGTAAAAAATATAACCAGATTGAAGGTAAAAGCAAACTGATCAAATGATACCTTGAGTGACTGACTATATGGATAGCTAACAAAATGGACTTTCATACAATCATTAGGAGGAACAAAGAAAGATATTTTGTAATGATAATAATAAAAGTATCATTTCTTTTTCTACATGTTTAGAAAATACAGTAACAATAGATATAATTTGCACCAACGAACAGAATACCGATGTACATGAGAGGAGAAATAGGTTAATTAACTATTAATCTATTAATTAAAAATTAATCTGCAATAGTTGGTAGCATCACTACTCTATTTTCAATAGGCAGAAGATCAGCAAGTAAAAACAAGACAGAACAACATTATAAACAAATATGGCCGTGTGAGGTCACACATACCTGCAATCCCAGCACTTGGGAGGTAGAAGCAGGAGGATTGAGAATTCAAGTTCGTCCTTGGCCACATAGTGGATTTGAGGGCAGTCTGAGCTACATAAGACTGTGTCTCAAAAAATAAAAATTAACAAAAAGAATTCTTGAAATTCATTAGTATAAAAAATTAAATACCAGAGCTGGAGAGATGGCTCATCAGTTAGGAGCACTGGCTGCTCCAATTCCCAGCACCCACATGGCAGCTCACAACTGTCTGTAATTCCAGTTCCAGGGGATCCAACACCCTTACACAGACACAAATGTAGGCAAACACCAATGCAAATAAATAAATCATTTTAAAAAATTAAATACCATTAAAAGTGACCCAAGGACTAAAATGGACATTTCCATGAAAATGGAAAATGGCCAATAGACACAAGGGAAATGCAAATTTTAAAAAATCCAAAAATTTTAAATGTTTTTATTACACACACACACACACACACACACACACACACACACACACACACGCATGCACTACAGTACACATGACAGGTCCTTGACCTTCCCATATTGCTTGGAGGCCTCTTTAGTGGGGATGTACTTTACTGATTATATTCACAGATTAAGGCCTATATATATTTAGGTTAGTTATTACTTTTTTCATATAATTGAAAGGTAATTTTAGTGTGTTTCTTTTCAGGAAGAACTCATATCTTGATCATTTTCTAATTCAAGTTACTGTTAGTATTGTTGTCTTGCTTAAACTAAGATAAGTCTCTCAATGAGATTCCAGAATTCTGTTTTGGCTTCAGTAATGCTGAGAAAAGGCTTCTAGAATAAAATTTTTATTGCCTTATTTTTTTTAAATACAAGTATGTAAAAATGTGCACATGCATATATGAGTACATGTGCAACCTCTATTTCAGCATACTGCATCACTCAAAATTGCACAAATACCAGCCCTCTCTCAAACTTTCTACCCCTCCTCCATGCTCTTTCATCTAGCATCTTCTCTCTGGGTCCCATTCATTGGACCAACTTTGGGAATCATGTCTGTCCTTATAATATGGCTTCCCAGTGCTTGTCTAACATTCATAAAGCACTGGGTTCAATTCCTAGCACTGTATAAACCAGATGTGGTAACGGAAGCCTGTAGCTGGAGGCAGGAGGATTCAAAGTTCAAAGCCATCCATTGTTAGCTACATAGCAAGTTCAAGGCTAGCCTGGACTACAGAAAACCCTGTCTCAAAAACTAAACCAAACAAACAAAGGTGACCAGAAAGGGGCTAAGACAGACGGAAGCACATGCTGAGTCCGGTGGTGGTGCTGGCTCAGTAGCCAAAACAAGAAAGACAGTCCACCTTGAAGCCATTATAATCAGACGGACACTCAGAGGGGCGCACCGAAGCCTGGAGCAACAGGCACACTCCACAACTCAGGGCACCCAACCAAGCCTGTGGGATGATTCAGCAGCAAGCACAGCTGACCTAACACTGAGACCAAGAGTCAGATCTCAGCCTCGAGAAGTGTCTTAAGCCAGGCCAAACCCAACATCCTGTGGCCTCTGGCTTTGACATAATACCACTGTTAATTTCCATTTGTTCTCCCTTTGAATTTAATAAAGACTACCTTTTATCTTGCTGTGTGAAAGGTGTTTTGTTTACTCTGGGTGTGGGTTACTAATGGGGAAAGTCCCACACACCAGGGTGGTGTCATCGCAGTGGAGAACTCAAAGGTAGAGTCAGGAGGAAATTGTTTCATGGGAGACTGACCCTGCTGTCTGGAATACCACCAATCCCTCAGCCCTCCTTTCTGATATTTCCCAAGCTGTGGATACAGGGTGGGGGAGGGGGTAGCAGGATGGCTGTGTGACTTGTTTTACAAGCAGGAACAATTCCCTGCTGTTTCTACAGGAAACTGAGATGCGAACATTTCAGGAAGGAAGTAGATTAGAGCAGGAAGTTGAACAGAAACACTGTCTGGTCCAAATTGATGATGCGACCCTACCAGGCAAAGGTATAGGGTAACAGAGTCACAGTAAAGGATAGGTTAGGATAATATGGCAGAGCCTGGTGACACACTCATCACACCCACCTCCTGCTCACTTTGGGCACAGGACTGAACCACATTTCCAGCCCTTTGCACTTACATGGGGTTATAAACGAGTTCTGCTCACAGTAGGCAGAAGATATGCATACCTCATCCAGTCCCAGTTCAGACAAACCTCCCACAGGAAGTCCTCTATGTTCTTTGCCTGTCTAGAGAAATGTTGGAGGTTTAGTATAGATGATATCATGGTGGGTTGGGGGAGAGATGAACCTGAGACTATTACTATAGTGTAGGAATACCCACCTAGACTGACAGTATGAAAAAAAGAAAGCTTTCTCATGTGGTGCTAAGTCAGAGATATGGAAGTTTGTGGCAGCGCTTGTCTTACCTAATGATTACTTTTGTAAATATGAAGAAAGGGGGCTGGGAAGATGGTTCAGCCACTAAGATACATGCCACGCAGAATGAGGACCTGAGTCGATCCCCAGAATCCAGTGCTAGTGATCTCAGCCCTTGGGAGGAAGATACTGGCAGATCCCCGGAGCTAACCTAATCAGTGAACCCTGGGCCTACGAGAGATGCTGCCTCAAAACACAAGGTGGAAGGCACCTGAGGAATGATACCCAAGGATGACTTCTGGCCTCCGAACACCTGTAAGCACACAAATACAAGCATACATATAAGTGTGCACATACAAACAGTAAATGTATACATAGATGCACACATACAAACAAAAACAATATCAAAATGCTGCTCAGAGAAGCCAGGCCAACAGTCATCAGTGATGCACAGAGCCCCAGCTGAAGGCTCCTCTTTATACACCTTTTGTCTACATACTGTTTACAGCCTGGCTTCTTGGAGCAGCAATCTACATGTATTTCCTCCACTTCCTCATCTCCCACTCCTTCCTCATTCCATATAATCTGCATCATACTCCACACCCTGCTGAAACCACCTAGGACTTCCCACCTGGCGTGTTCGGCCCAACACTTCTCATTCTCACAGAGGGCCTTTTATCCTGAAGTAATTTTAAGAAATGCTACATTTTTATGTTTTCCCCCCCCAAAAAAAATGTGTCAGCTGCTGAGTTCCTTTTTGGGGACCCAGGTTCTGCTGAGTAGAGAAGAATCCAATCCCAGCCATTTGGGGAATTCCTTACGCAGATTCTGGATCGTGCAAGGGTCAAGATGGTTTTAGACCGCACAGAACATTGTGGGTAGAGTCTCAGGCTCGTAAGGTCTTGGGTGACGTGCCTCTTGTCAAGTCACAGTCTCCCCTTAGAAGCCAGTAGGCTTACTGCCTTGCAGGTGGGTCCATTGCCTTGCAGTAAGCCTGGCACTACCTGGTCTAGAAAACACACTGCTTCCCTAAATAGACACTGCACCTGCCACCAACCTCAGATCGATCGTGTTCCATCTTGGAGGATATTCTCCCTAGCTATTGTGCATCCAATTTTACAAACTCACCAGAGGTCCTCCTCTGCTCACAAACAACTTAGACTTCTTTGAGCCCCCAGGAGGCAAGGAAATTCTTGTTCGCCAAGGAAATTCTGTGCCTGGTGGGCTGGGGAAAGATGCCAACTTCTCCCACCAAAGCATTCACCCATGAGTAAAAGCCTACACAGGGCATTTTGTGGCCCTTCCTTGCCTTTCTGGAACTCTGTTGTTGTACAAGTTCCCCTCCTTGCAAGGCTCTCCTCTGAGTTTCATGCCCATTCTTAGTTAGTTTGCTTCGGTGCTCTTGGCCGTCGTTTCTCTGTCCTCTGTGGTCTTCACAGCCCTAACTTGTTTTTGTTTCCTTACCCCGCCCCCCCCCATGCATGTACATTTGTGTGAATATGTGTGCATGTGTCTGTGTGTGCATGTGGAGGTCAGAGGACAATGCCAAGTGTCTCCCTCAATCACGCTACATCTTACTCTTTGAGTAACAACATTGAGTAACAACGCCCCTCACTAAACCTAGAGCTCATTGATTAAGCAGACTAGTTGACCAGTGAGGGAAGATCCTCCTGATGCCACCTCTCCGGGGCTGGGATTACAGGTGCTACCCATCTTTTTTACATCGATTTCAGGGGCTTGAACTCACAGATAGCAGGCCATTTTCCAACTGTACCATCTCTCCAGCCACCATTTTTATTTCTAAAAGAATTTTTGAGACATTTTGGACATGTTTAAAAGGAAATCTTAAAACCTTTCTCCTAAGTCCAAACAGTTTCAGAGAGGGAAATTTCCAGCCTATTATAAGTATCAATATCTTAAAATACAACCATGATAATATCATTCTTTTAAACCGATGGGAAACTTCTTTTTAAAAAGTGATTTGTTATAGCCCACTCCCTTCTGTGTTTAAAAATACTTCAGCAGCTCTTGTTTGACAGCTGGGGCTGCATATGGCTTCTTTTCCTCTCTCATACCTTATTTCCTTTCAGATAGAATTTGGCCATGTTATCCATATTAAGCTTTACAGTCTTTTATTGATCATTACTTTCTCAGGGGTGGGATGAGTATTAATTAAAATTTTCTCTTTCCAGAGCTGGTGAAATAACTCAGTTAGTAAAGTGCTTGCCTCACAAGCAGAAGGATCTGAGTTCAATCCTCAGAACCCACTCAAAAAATCCAGGCATGGTAGTGTGTGCTTCTAATAGCAGCTCTTGGGAACGCTAAGACAGGTGGATTCCCTCGGGATTGCTGGCCAGCCAGCCTAGTCTACTTGGCCAGCTCCAGACCAGTGAGAGACCTTGCCTCAAAATTTAAATAAAAGAAATGCAGCTGAAGTTGTCCTCTGGTCTTACACTCATGCACATACATATGTATATATTTGTACACACTTGAGCACACACATACAGATAAACATGAGCACACATAAAAAATTTTGTTTTCATTCAAAGCTATCAATTAGCCTCTAAGTGTTAAAGACTTCTTCTGGATTGTGCTATATTAAAATAATCATTAATATACAATGGACTGAATGTGATATTTGCAAATATTATAAATATGATGCAAAATTATTAAACATAGCTTCCCCTCAGCTTTATTGAGTATAATTTATATCCAAGAAAAATTTTCCCACTTTAATTGTACATGTTAGTGAATTTGGGTAACTACATCAATTATGACACCAACACCACAAACAAGATCAAAATATTAAAAAAAAAAAAGTCCACATCTCTGCAGGAGATTCCCAAGCCTGGTCCCTAGTCCAGGGCAGTCACAAATGTGTTTTTTGTCACTATAGTTTTGTCATTAAAAATAAAATTTGGAGACTGGGCGTTGGTGACGCACGCCTTTAATCCCAGCACTCGGGAGGCAGAGCCAGGCGGATCTCTGTGAGTTCGAGGCCAGCCTGGGCTACCAAGTGAGCTCCAGGAAAGACACAAAGCTACACAGAGAAACCCTGTCTCAAAAAACCAAAAATAAATAAATAAATAAATAAATAAATAAATAAATAAATAAATAAAATAAAATTTGGAGACTGGAGAGATGGCTCAGAGGTTAAGAGTGAGTAGAAGATGCAAGTTTGGTTCCTAGAATCTATTTTGGCAGCTCAACTCCAGCTCCAAGGAATGTCATGCCCCCTTCTGACCTCCACAGGTACCTGCATACATGTACCCATACACAGACACACACATACACATAATAAAATAAAACAAATTTTAAAAGATTTTAAAATCAAATTTTTATGGGAAATGTACTTCTAATTGATAGAGCTATATAAACATATATAGCAGACAGACAGATGGATAGATAGATTCTGTTCCCCCTCCTGTGGTTTCGTTGACAAACATGTTCTTGTGCTGAATGAAACAGGACTCCCATCAGTTTTGTTCCTATTTTTCATGTTTATGCATGTGAACTCTGAGAAACTTCATTCATATAAATAAATGGATGGGAAAAGAAGAGGGTTTTGTTTGTTTATTTTATGGGAATGGCTCTAATATTTTTAAGCTCTTTGTGACTCGTGCCAAAAGTCATGTAGTCATTTAGAATCATATACTATTTGAAAATTTTAACAGCTGACAGTGCAGGAAGGCCCCTCCGTGGTTTTGTTGGGCACGCAGAGCTGAAACCATTTGGCTAGCAGAGGGTCCGCTATTTGGTCAGCGGGGGAGGCTATTCCTCAGACTCAATCTGAATATTATCAGCTGCCCCTTTGACGCCTCGGAGGGTTTTCATGCTTCAGAATAATGCAACTCAATGCTGCGAGGTATACGTTGCTTTTGGAAAGAAAGGCAATTGGCACAAGATAAGAAATGGAAGCTGAGGGTCTGGGCCTGTAGCTCAGTTGGCAGAGTGCTTGCCTAGAAGCATGAGGCCCTGGGTTCCGTTCCGAGTATCACATAAATAGCTCAAGGTGGCACACCAGTAATCCAGTGTTGTGGAATCATCTTTTTGTACACTGTGAAGATGTGACACTCTTTTAATAATAAGCTGAATGGCCAATAGCTAGGCAGGATTTTTGGGGGCAGAGAGGATGCTGGGAAGAAGAAGGCAGAAATGCAGAGCAAGCAGGATGGGCAGTATGGAGATGAGGTAATAAAACCATGAGGCAGAAAGTAAATTAATAGAAATGGGTTAATTTAAGTTATAAGAGCTAGTTAGAAATAAGGTTAAGCTATCAGTCAAGCTTTCATAATGAATAATAAGTCTCTGTGTCATTATTGGGGAGCTCACGGTCCTGACAAAAGTCCAACTACATCCCAGGACTTAGAAGATAGAGGCACGTGGATCAGAAGTTCAAGTTCATCCTTGGCTATGATATACTGAATTCAAGGTTAGCCTTAGCTACTTAAGACCCTGACTGGAAAAACTATTTTTCTTTTTTTTTTTTTTAAGAAGAAACGAAAGGGCAGGTGGTGATGGCACATGCCCTTAATCCCAGCACTTGGGAGATAGAGGCAAGTGGATCTCTGAGTTTGAGGTCAGCCTGGTCTGTAGAACGAGTTCCAGGACATCCAGAGATACACAGAGAAACCCTGTCTTGAAAAAAAATAAACAAAAATAAACAAATATATGAAAGAAAGAAACGGAAGTTGAGGACCTAGAAATGGGTTTGCTAAAATACCTGACTCACATAGCCCTTGGAGAGTCTGAAGCCCGCTAAAGGACTCTGCTTTCAACAGCTAGGATTAGCTTGGGATGAACCAAGGTCAGCTTCATCTGTCTACCAGTTAATATAGAGGAAATACATAGTGTAAATATACAACACTTTTGACAAATTCTTTCAACCTTCAGATGAGAACTAAGACTCTTGAGGTTTGCCCCCCCCCCAAACATGAGAAAACAAAAGATTTAGTCTATGCCTTGCTTCGGTTGAATACAAATTTCTTTTTTTTTTTTTTTTTTTTTGGTTTTTTCGAGACAGGGTTTCTCTGTGTAGCTTTGCGCCTTTCCTGGAACTCGCTTGGGAGACCAGGCTGGCCTCGAACTCACAGACATCCGCCTGCCTCTGCCTCCCGAGTGCTGGGATTAAAGGCGTGCGCCACCACCGCCCGGCTACAAATTTCTTAATAAAAATTAACATAAGGAGCCAGGGATCTAGCTAAGCAGTATGCCTAGCATGCACAAGCCCTTGGATTTGATCTTTTCGGCACCATAAAATGATAACAGTCTTAAACTAAAATAAAGATTAATAGAAGCATTCATATAACACAAGCCAAAGTAACTGTCAGCTAAATGGCACAAAGGATATTTCTTCACTAAATTTAATAAAAGCTATAATACATTTATAATTCATGTAAAGGCACCATATCCCACTTCTAATGGAAATGTGAAAACATTAAAATTAGTTGGCTGAGAAATAAATAAATAAATCCATGGTATCTAAGAGCCAAAACAATTCGATTAATCACTATCAATGATGTAAGGATTATTCAGCCAGAAACAGGAGGCTAGACACGTAATTTCCTCGGCTTCTTTCCAGCAATTTAATTCCACACAAAAGAAAAAAGCAGGAAGGTTTTCCCGTCCTTGGTCGGACTGTGACTTTACGGTCGGTCGGTCACTGAATGTCCACTTCCTGCCCTGAGTGAGCCGTCTATGGGATGTGGTGAAATACCAGTCTCTTAAGCTCAGCCAAGCTTAGATGAGAATTGTTTGTAACAAACTCAAAGCAAAAGACATGTCGGTGTAATTTGAGGTCTTGTGCAATCCAAATACCCAATTTTATTTATTATTTTCCATAGAGGACAAGACAGTGATGAAGCAAGTCTTTTAACAACAACACCCTCTACCCACCCCCCACCCCCACCTCCCACCCTCCACCCCCACCCTCATCTAGTCTTTGAATCTGATTTATATCATTTGCTGAGGTGTCTGCGCTGTTTATTGTTTGATCCTCGCACAGAAAGCAAAGCCTTCCATTGCCGTCATTGTATTTATGACTCTCTATTCCAGTTCTGTTGCTGGCATAGTCTCAGAGTGGGAATCATAGCTCCAAGCTTTTGTTGGTTAGTAATAAATGAAGCCTGCTCTGTAGCCACACATCTTATTTGACAAAGTTCCCACATGTAAGTACAACCGATGACCAGGAAGCCATGAGCTTTAAGTAAGGGAATGGGTGTATTCTAGGCAAACTGATTAGAAAATGTATTTCACCCTTGAAGTCTTTGACTCCAGTTTTTAAACCAAGAATGATAGTTATCAACAGGTTGAAGCAAAAGTTCAATTTTTAATGAAGGAGCCAAAGGCAACTGAAGGTCTCTGGGGCTTCCTTGGGTTCCAGTGTCCCCAGATCCACCTCTAAAGGTGAAGCTGATTCTCAAGTTCCCAGGGCAGCCTCTGGGGGCTTCATTTCTGGAGCGCAGAGCTCACCAGAATGAGAGACTGGAGTTCAAGCATAAAACCTGCTCCATGCCCACGTTCCGACTTCTGGCATACTGTCACCTGCTCACACAGTGTCCTAACCTCCCTTCTGAACTTTTCTTAACTTTATTCTACTCAAACCAGCGACAGAAGTCAAGTGTCAAGCCCACCTTTGCATGTCAGGTAAGATGAGGGCAACTTCAGAGTCACCGAGAGAACATAGGTATTACCAATGTTGCTGAATGTAATAATTTAGAATACTGTAAACAATGCTTACTAGGGAAAAAAATCAAGCAGTACAGTGATATACAGAAAAAAAAAAAGCCAAATTTCTATTAGCATAGCTATTGCCTCATTGGGATCCACGGTTAGTCTGGTGAGATAAGTCAGAGGGTTAAAATACTTGTGGCATAAGCCTGATGGTCTGAGTCCAAGCCCTGGATCGCATGTTAAAAATATAAATAAAAAGTCAGATGCCGAGGTGACTTTCTGTAATCTCAATACTCCAACAGCAATGCGGGACACAGTTGCCTAGAAGCTCAAATGCCAGCTGCCATAGAGTACACAGTGTGGAAGAAACAAGAGAGGTTCGACACAAAAACACGGTAGAAGGAGAGAACTGACTCCCAAAAGTTGGACAACTTCCACATTCACCTCCACATTGTCACGTTGGCATTCATGAGCCTTCACCTACACATAGACACACAGACACAGATACACACACACACACACACACACACAGGCACACACACACACACACACACACACACGTGTACTCTAAAATTTAAGGAAAAAAATGAATCCATTGTTAAGAATTAGAGATGAGCCAGGCGTGGTGGCAGAAGCCTTTAATAAATAGCACTCAGGAGGCAGAGGCAGGTGGATCTCCTCTGACTTGGAGGCCAGCCTGGTCTACATGGTGAGTTCTAGGCTAGCCAAGGCTGCATAGTGAGATCTTCAATAAGCCAAAAGAAATAAACAAACAAGAGTTATAGGTGAATCATTTCATAATATTTCTATGCATTTATAAACATGTACTTTCCCACATATCAAATATATATATGTAGTTTTCAAAGCCCTAATTTGGGGCTACTAATCACACTATTCTTTGATTTAGATAATATGTTTTAAAGCTCATTTTGTGTCATTGCGTAGATAATAACTTCATTTTTAAGAGCTTTATCATTTCTAGATATACCATACTTTCCATATTTGAGTCATTTAAAGTGTGTTGATAATTTCAACAAACGAGAGAGACCTCAGTGTACATATATTTCTGCATATCTGTCAGAATTTCTTCAGGAAACATTCAAGGAAGAACCGCTGGTCATTGAACACCCATGTTTATATTCAGCAGCACTCACATAGCACTGAGTACTTGTGCTTTTTGAGCTCTTGTTCCTTTGTTTTTATTTTTGACTTTGTTTTTTTGTTTGTTAGGTTTTTGAAACAAGGTCTCACTATGTAGCCTTGGCTGGATTAGAACTCATCATGTAGACTAGGCTGGTCTGGAACTCATAGAGATCCACCTGCCTCTGCTTCCTGAGTGATGGGATTAAAGGTGTGCGCCACCACTTCTGGCTTTGGTCTCTGGCTTTTTTTCTTTTTTTTTTTTTTTTTTTTTTTTTTT